>JANHFT010001594.1:0-12141 GCA_032467955.1 Pseudoxenodon macrops
CTCTCATTGGAGAAAGAAGGAGAGAGAGAGAGAGAGAGAGAGAGAGAGAGAGAGAGCATGTTTAGAAGATGCTAATTAAAACTGTCATACATTTCACCACAGTGAGAAGCAACCTTTGTGCCTGCCTGGTCTGTAATCCACAAGCTATGTGTGAATGGGCATTTCCCTTCAAGGACTCTGTTGTTGCTTCTTTGTTTTCATTTTTAAAATAAACCTGACCTAGGCAGCCTTTCAAACAGGGGTTCAGATCAGTTCGAGTGAATCAGATGTTAATTTTACATCTGGTTTACCAAACAGGTAGTTGCAAGGACTGGTTGATCCCACCCACCACAACACACCCCTCCCAGGAGTCTCCATGTGGCATGTTTAGGATGTGAAGTAAATGCCGGGTCCACACATAGGTTCTGGGAGGGTGAAAAATGAGCCTACTGGAAGTACCGGAAATCTGAAAACAGACCCGTTTCTGTCCTCTGAAGGGTCTCTGGAGCCCGGGGGAGACCATTTTTGCCCTCCCAGAGGCTCGAGGAAAGTCTCCGGTGCAGGAGGCGGAGTAGGCCATGTCCCCATGGCTACACCCACCCAGCAACCGGGCAGAGAACCAGTTGCTAACATTTTTTCAATCCCACCCCTGCTTTCAAAAAAAGTTGTCTCCAAATAGAGGTTCACTCAGTAAATGATAAAAATGTGGTTGATCTTGATTTCTGATAACACCATGGTCACATTTCTATGGTTTTCTTGTCAATATAGAAGTGGCTGTTTTAGTCTTAGTACTTCTATTTAGTATTGTCCATGCTGATAGATAAAAGCTACTGTATATAGCCTTACATTCTTTGAATTTCTAGCATATGTTTTACCACTGAGCAATAACCCTTTCTCCTTCACAGCATAAAAAGTGACCTAGTCAGGATAATATAGATCAAGAGTCAAAAGGGGGACCTTTCATTTAGTGAGAGAAAACAAGAAACAAGTGAAGCCCAATGCTTCACAAAGTGCCCTACAAAACATCTCAGGAAGCTTTCTTATATCAAGTCAGGTTATTAATATACTAATCTTGCAGCAAAGAGCTCTTGGAGAAACTAAATTAGTTATTTATACAACCTCTGAAATAATGAATTTGAATATCTTGCTTGATAACCGATGAAGGGTCACTTGAACAATGTGAAATTAGTTTCCCATAATCTAAGATCAGGATGGAAAAGGAAGGAAGGAGTGAAAAAATAGATATATGGAACATCTTACAAGAATATTTAATAAGTTGGAGTATTAACTCATATTGTTTAGTCTTGTATTATTTTCAATTTGCACTAGCATAAAGAGGATGGCCATTATGACTCTGGATCAGCCTCTCTGTGGTTGAAGTATATGTTCTTCTTGAGTATATATTCAATTATCTGTAATCTTACCAAGACATCAAGGATTTTAGATTTTTTTGGGATATGAGAGTTGACTATAATAATCATAATGAAACACTAAAACAAGAAACGTACATCAGATTTTCAGTGATAGATTTTGATATATTTGCTAAATTAGAATGAGAGTTTGGGGCAAAAAAAAAGATTTTTTAGTGATACAGTTGAATTTTTTTTTGAGTTGTTTTGCTTATAGCATAATTTTCCTGATCTTTTCCGTTTTTCTTTTTTTCTGATTTTTGTTATTAGCATGATTGTTAATTTGAAGTTATATTATGCTGATAATCGTATTCTATACATACTTTTCTTGTGTTAATCAGTTTAGCATAATAAAATTCAATACAATCAAAACTCATTAATTTTGCCGCATCTAATTTGAGCTGCAGAAGGTCTCAAAGATTTCAAGAAGATGAAAACATTCACTACCTGTGATCTTTTTTTTCAAGAGATGCTAGGAATTAAATCTGGAAGATTACAAATACAGGGGTTTGGATGGTTGTAAGCAGCAGGATCTGGTGTGAGGGAAGAGGGGTGTTATTATAAAAGAAACATCACACTGTGTGATGCAAGCACCACCCATTTTGTATATGTGTTGTGATTTCATAAATGAATACAACATCTATGCAGAATTTGCATCATAACTCCATGATGCTGTTGACAAGGCATGTTGACAAAAGTGCTAAATCTTACAGACACCACTAGTTCCAGGGTAATTTTAGCTCTAAGAAATAATTGTGGGTTATATTTTTAAACTTTAAACACATACCTATTTTGCTTCAGAAAGCAGCATTTATATTACAGATAATGGTTCCTTATAAAATTTTGGAGCAACTAAACTTACATTAAAATGACATCATGCTTGCAGTAACATCATCATGCAAGCTCATCTCAATGCCTTAAGTCACAGTTTTTGTGTCAGGATATTATGGTACCCATTTTGACATTTCCCCCTTGCAGTGAGCTTTGAGTCTCCTATGGCTGAATGTTTCCCATAGACCACTTTTGCTAATTTCTTCATTCTATGTAATAGTATATGGGAATGATCTTGGAAGAAAAAGCAATGAGACACAATGAAGGGAACATTCAGATAAAAGGCAAGGTAGCCCACAGCAAGAATGTGGGTGGGAGAAAAGGCTCAGAAGAGACCCTATTTGGCTGTAAAGAGGATGTTGAGAGAAGTGCATTTAGACTTGTATGATTCTGTGAAGATAACCTTACAATAAAGCAGAATTAGTTCATCTGACTGTATTTCCTGCCTAATCTACCTCATAAAAATAATATCAGTCACCTTGACTATCATTGGACTTTCTAGAGTGAGAGTAGGCAACTTTAGTTTCTGTACTGTTTCTACATCTACGAAATTGGTGATTGCCCCTGAGTTAACAAGAGGAAAGAGTTCCATATTCTGCCTAGAACAGTGATAGCTAACCTTTTTGCCATCACATGCCTTCCTGAAGCCTGGGAAGGGCGAAAATAGTCTCCCCCCCCGCCCTCTAGAAGGCTGACAATCAGCTGGCCAACACACACACATGCATGCTGCAGCTGATAGATGGCAATGCCTCACATGCCCTCAGATATGACTATGCATGTCACCTGTGGCACGCATGCTATAGGTTTGCTAACACTGGCCTAGAATCTAGACTAAAATAACAATTTACAGGTGTTATTGCATATGCTTGCTACTGTCAACTGTCTCAGCTCTCCTTAAGTGATTTAGGGCTCCACTTCCAAACTCCTGGAAGGAGGGCAAGCAATGTTTTTGTGGTGTGCTGCTTCGAAGTGAGCTGGGCACTTGCTGGTTACATGCTTCATTACTTTAGAAGTTCCGCATTGCATTGCTGTGTCAGATGCTTCAGTTTCCACCAAACATCATCTGGCTATGTGCCCTGCAGTAAAAGCATAGTCCCTGATCCATTTATCTTTGCTACTTTCCTCATAATAGGGATCTCTTGGTTGCTCTGATTTACATTTATTCTCCTGGGCTGGATTCTGAGGAGGAAATTTGAGGGGCAGTATAGGGAAACAGAGTCTGTGAGTTCTTTTCACTTTTACATTCCTTCCCTATCTTAACTCCTCCATTTGAACATCTATTATTACACAATGTTGTTACAGATCTTTTGGTATTTGGAGTGCCTTGCCTCACTAACTCATCTCTCAGGTCTTCAGACAGCTTTTATAAGAAATGGTCATTCCATCCTTATATCTCCAACGAGTAAAATCCAAAATGTATAGTCTCCTCCTCCTCCTTTCCTTCTTAAGTTTTTGGATCCTTAAATTATGATGCATTGTATTGGATCCCCAAAGTGACTTCTGACTTTTGCATGAAATCCTGATAGATGTCCAGCATTGGTTTGTTGCACTAAATGAATATTATTGCCCATTTAGCTGCTGCTGTTTTCAGAAAACTCAGGATAAAAGTCACTTTGGTGCAATCAGTGGGAAAGTATACCAGTCTGTCTGCCATAAACATTTCACATTGAATTGTGAATGTCCTAAATTGATCCCGGTCCTCTCCAAACTTCTCAAGCAAGCTCCCTTGGAAATGAAGGAGGTTAGCTGAAGTTTCTGTACTACTGGAAATTGAGCAAATTCTGCCCCAGCTTTGGCACTTGTTGTATCATGCTATTCTGCAAATTGCTCATCTGTGCATCTACATGCTGCTGGTGTTGCAACAATGCTCCTGTGAGATGATCAGTGGGTAGACTGAGCATCAGACAGAAAACATGACCGACCAGCTGAGCTAATTTTGCTTTATTATAAAATTACATTAGTAAAATCTGAAAGTGCATCTCTCCCATCTCCTCTGCAGTCCAAAAACTAAGGTCTCCTGAGCCTCTTATTCCACCCACATTCCTGCTGTGGGCTATGTTGCCCTTTATCTGACTATTCCCTTGATTATGTCTCATTGTCTTGTCTCCTAAGGCATTCCCACATACTATAGGAAAATAGCTTTTCTGGATGAAGGATTCTAGGCAAAACGTATTGTGATGAGTTTTGGGATGGTGCCAAAACATACAGCAAAATTCTGTGTATATAAAAAATATAGGGCATCCCTGGGACTTAGTAAAAGGGAGGGGAGAATCTGTAGGAAATGTATCTATGATAGCATCCTGAAAATCTATCCAATGTCCCGTAAGCACTGCAATTCATTTCTGTCTTCTTTACTGGTTAATAAATTGTCTGCTCCTTGAAGGCGGTTAATTTCTTATTAATGGTATCCATTTCTCACCACGTACTTTGGCTGCCAGCTTTTGAAGGTAATTGCATTGTTATTTAGAAAAGTCAAAGGTGCATCTTTCTAGGGAGGTTGGAGCTATGATCTTGTGTTCAGAAATCAGCTGCTCCAGATTTGTATGTGGAGGGTACAGATTTTGCAGATGCCTGCTAGGAAGCTGTTGTCACTCCTGGCAACCGGAAGAGAAGGTGCTTCTTCATATCCTGCTTGCATGGAAGCAGGCTGTTGAAAGCCTTTTGATGTAAAGGCCGTTGGACTCTTTAAACACAGTAAATAAAATGTCCTTTTTCTAGCAAGAAAGTGATGTCGCAAATGACCTTATTAAAAGAAGGTAAAGGGTTGTTTACTTAAAGCTCTTGTTCAAAGCAGGGAAAAATATGATTAAGATATTTTTCTTGTCCCTTTTGCTTTCCTCCTAAATGAGATTGAAATGCAGTTTTACATTTTCAAGAAATGGTGCCCTTTCTGCCAAGAAATTTATTGACATGCCAAACAACAGACCTGTTCTGGGTACAAGACTCAAGCATCAGTCAAAAAAGGCTTGTAAACTGCATCCAGCAAAATACCAGAGATAATAGTTTTGAAAAATAGCCAAGTGATGGCAAAAGAAACATTTCTTGATGCATATACGCGAACAATATTGAGAGAAGCTTGTTCTGAAAAGCAAAAGGAATTAGGAAAACCAGCCAGTGGAAAAGAATTGCAAATGAAGTGAAGTCTTAAAATTCAGGATTTATGATTTCATTGATAGTGGACAGGAATTCTGACTGTGGACAATTTGCAAGAACCTATCCCAAGATGATTATTTTATTACTCTATCACAATCTTTGTACATGATCATCTGCTAACATAATTGTTAATTGCTATTTAGGCTGTGCTAGCACAACAGAGCAAAGGGAAATTTAAAGGAGAAGTGGAAAGTCCTAGGACTGGGGCAGGAAGAAAAATAAACAGAGGTAGATATTTCAGATAAATATCACAGAATACAGAGGGTTTATAAAGGGGCTAGATATTTAAATACACAGATGCAGTTTTATTTGAAGGCAGAAATAAATATACCAAACCTTCTTTAAAAAATAGTAATTGTATTGAACAGTCCAAAAAGATATCAGAACTAATACAAACTAAGAAAAAGAAGAAAAATAGAAAGGCAGGAAAGTGCAGGAAAGATTAAAAAAGAAAAAACAAGAAAAAACATATAAACATATAACAAATGTAAACAATTTTAATAACAACACATTTTCTTAAAATAAAACAAATGATTACTTATTCTCATATCTCATCTCACTATCTATAAACAAACTTTCAAAGCAACATTGTTCAGTCCTGGTCAGCAAAAGTCCCTTAAAGGCTACCAGAGGTATAACAATATACTTATTTTAACCTTGATCAAATAAACCAACTTTATATTCCTTCCTTTCATTTTCAAAAATCTTGATCATTTTATATTCTTTCTTTTATTTATCATAAAAATATATATAATCTTAGCAAGTCTCTTTTGTAAATTTTTGGGCAAAGATGATGATCCCTCATTGCTCAGTGCTCTAAACCTACAAGAGAGAGCTATTTTTCAATTTCATGATGAGGAATCACTATCAGAAGCACTTATAGATGATTCCAGTCTTCTCCTTGTCTGAATAGGAATTATGAAGAGTCAATTTATTCATTCCCTTTTCATTCTGTCATGGTCATCAGCTCCATTCTCAGAGAAGCCATTTTCAGTTTCCCATTTTTCCCCAAAAGTCAAAGATAGGTTATGGGGGGAAAAACCCACAATTTCCCAGTTACTATATCTGTCTATTCTTTATTCAAATAGAATTGATAGTATTTATATGAGAGCCATGACTGATGGATATAAAATCTATTTTCATTTTTACTATTGGTTTAGGAATCACTTTTAGATGCTCCCCCTTCTCCTTCAACATACTCATTTTTTTCTGTCCTAGCTTTGCTCACTATTTTGAGTTTATCCCTGGCACACTACACAGAGGCTGTATGCACCTAAGTTTAACTCAATTAATGGAGTTATTTATTTATTTATTTTATATCACACCTATCTCACCATGGGGCTACTCTAAGTGGCTTACAATGATAACAAAGGAAGAAATGAAAAGAGTGTAAAAACAGCAGAAGTAAAATAATAGAACAATGAAATAAATAATGAAAAAGATCACAAAGATACATTGATTGATATGATAACAAAAAGATGGATGGGTAGAGAGAAGAGATCAAGGGCGGTGGGGAAGATGGAGTTTGCTATCAATCCAGGAGCTACCTCCAGCATGGAATTCCACCATCTGGTTCCCAGGACAGCTGGTAGGGCCAGGTCTTTAGGCTCTTGTGGAAAGATAGGAGAGTGAGGACAGATCTAACCTTAGACAATAAGATGTTCTAAATGGTTGGCATTGTAGAAAGGCTTCGGTGCTTTCGACACAAAAGTATAGTATAGTACCATCACCTTGAACTACACTCAGAATCAGACTAATAGCCAGTGAAGTTCGCAGAGTAGAATTCTAACATAGGTCATCCTAGGGGCCATTTTGTGGATTTATCTAAAATACTGAATTATAACCTAATGAAACAGTTAGGTTCACATAACATTCAAGAATTAACCAAGGTTCAGTTTACCACACTTAATTGTTTAAACACAGCTGCTGGGTTTTTCCCTGATTTAAGTGGTGGGGTGACTTCTTTGATAAAGGAAGGGCTTCTACTGCTGTGGATTTATAGCTTCACTTAAATGAAACACATGGATTTTGCCATGTTCCCATGAAACCAACCACCTATTCCCAGCTGTTCCCAAATTGAAAAGTCTGGATCTTCTGCCATCTTGCTTGGGAGTTAGGCTTACTATGAGGTTTATGAGCCTAAAATTAACATGCTATTCAACATTAGTCTTTTGGAGTTGTGCAGCTGCAACAAATATCAATAAAATAAATGAATTTCAGTTTGATGTTCTAGCACATGATCTTGGGTATGACTTTCATTATTCCAGAGATGGGACTTTACATCAATGACCAATTATTTCTTCATTCTACCATTTGGAATCACATTTCTTCCTAGAATAGGAAAGAAAAGAATAGGAAAGAAAAGAAAAGGACTCTGCATAACAGAAAGGTGCAATATATACCCAAAGTGGCACCTATCTGATTTAAGCAAGTGATAAATGAAAACAGCATGGCACTGTCAGATCTAATATTTATAGACAAACTCCGTCCCTCAACAGCACTGCTCAAAAAGGATAAATGAATACAATTGGGTCTGTTGTCAAATTTAGGGGATGCATCGGCATCTTGAAAGCTTGATTAGCTTCAGGATTGCTGTATATTTTGAGTTATTCTGGTATGACGAGGCTGTGCTGAATGAATAGAAGGGCACCGGGAGAAGGGATAAAGCAAGGTTGTCGGATGGAAGCACTAAAATAATGAGTTTCAGAGCTATTTAGAGTATTTTTTTCTGACTGCCTCCGCAGGCGACTGAATGTTTTTGCATACTGCCAAGGAGATCAATGCCCCGCAAGGAAGAATCCAGAGGAGAGATACGTGAGTGGATGTATATGTGTTTATACAGCAGGAAAGGGCATCTACTTTCACATTCACAGGCAAGGCGGTTATTACAATCGGTGAAATGCCAGAAAAGGTTAACTCACAACAGCCATAACCATCCGGGAAACCTTAAGAAGAGAGTGGTATGGAGTCAGAAGGCCTATTTTTAGACTCATGTGCTATTATTTAATATTTTCAGAGACAGGTATCAGATAACAAAATGCCAAGGGATGATGCGCAGCCCCACTCATCTGCATGCTGCCAGTTGTTTTTGGGTCACTTTAAAGGGTAACCTTCCCTCCAACCCCATGCATATGGGGATCAAATGAATCAAGGTTGACCATCACAATTGTGACATCTAAGCTTCACCCCCTTTGAAGGTCATTGCAATACACATAAAAATGGCAGGGTTTTAATCACATGGTTGTGGACTCCATCTTGACTTTCTGACCACCACCTTCTCCTCTTGAAAGTGATGAGGCCTGTCTCATCTTTTGGGAGGAGGGCATTCCATGGGGCAAGGCAACAGCAAAGAAGGCCCTCTTCCTGGACCACATCAGTCAAAATTCTTTAAGCAACCTGGTCTGTGATATACGTTCCCTGCTGACTACATGGGTTGGGCTAATGGGATGGAGGTAAAATAGTTCCTCAAGAATATTTGCAAGGTGACAGCTGCTCCAGATCCAGATTAACTTTGAGGGTTTCTTTATCCTGCTCCTAGCCTAGAGATGGCAGGAATTCATGCCACCCTAAATCTTGTTCTCCTTCTAGCTCTTTTTACAGTATATCCCAAACAGTTCTGTCCTAAGCTGCTATCCATACAGCTTTATTTACCAAGGTTGGATATTCCCTTAGTTTAATTTCCAAGTCCAATAATATCATTTAGCGTCTGAAAAGTCTTCTCCAGTTGACATGCATAATACTCCAACAGGGATGGGTTGTGGATCGTTTTGCTGCTCAGAGTTGCGCCTTATGCATGCATGCAAAGCGTGCACTGGTGCAGCAATCAAAAACTAGCTTCTGCACATGTGCAGAAGCAAAAATGCAATATGGTGGCACCCACAGAGACACCAACGGAACTGGCTTTGTGACGTCATCACCAAGTTACTAATGGTTCCAAAGAACAAGTTAGAACCGGTAGGACCTCTATACTCCAGCTACTTCACTACTTTTTTTTTCTTTTTCTTTCTTGTTGCATTCTTGTTTGATTACCCTTTTTTATTGCATTAATTTCTGGAAATATGGGTTGACTGTTTGATTTATCAATCATTGGGGGGGGCAATGATTGGGATAGTTGTATCATAGGACTGCCATGCAGTGATTGTCCAGACATGTGTGGTCAAAGATGATAAAGAGTGAGACTGTCAGAAAAGAGGTTAGCTGTGAGGGTTTATGCGAGAATTAAGAACTTAATGTGAGAAGAGGAAAGAAAAAACCAGGACTTCCTCGGGAATAACAACCACACAGGCTACAGAAATATAAGAATCAAATCCTTTTAACTACACTTTCAACTTCCTGTCAAACCAAAGTCAGTTTCTAGGCGTGTATTCTCCAGGTTGACCAGTTTATTAAATAACTGGCTGAACAAGCCAAGTTGAAGTATCCCTGCAGCCAAAAGAGGACTGTGGAGTAGCCACAAAGGACAAGACTGAAAGGAGTAGTCCCACAGAACCAGAGGTGGGTTCTTACTGGTTCAGACTGGTTCTACTGAGTAGGTAGTAAGCCGCTGGTGACATCATTGGTGACCTTACTGGTCCTTATTTTTTTGGGGGAGGGTTTTTTGGGGAAAAATTCTACTGCGCATGCGCGCGCACACACGCCCATGCCCATGCACCCACATGCTGCCACGCCATTGCGCCGTGCTCACACGCCACACCCATGCACCATGGGAGGCAGCGAACCTGCGGCGAGGTAAGTTAGAACCCACCCATGCACAGAACCAATTGAAGCCACAAGATTTCCCTGCACAGAGCACATCGTCTCCCTGATGGACTCCAGCACATGCTACATTGACCACACACAGCAACTCAGAGTTGGACATTAAAGAAAGTGCCACTTCCAGAGTGTAGTAGTGCCTTAAATGTCTTCAAGCTGTCTCAGCTTCAGGAGATGACACTCAGATATAGGGAAAGGCATGCAGAGGTTTGCTTGGAAGATAATGAGCTATCTTTGGGCTAGGCAAAGAAGTTTATATGAATTGGTTCTTCAGCTATGGCTTTAAATGGATGTAGTTTTTACTGTTACATTCAAGCTTTTTCATTGTTCCTTTTTACCACCATTTATTTATTTATTTTAAAAATGTACTGGTTTTATTTTTAGTATAGCATTCCGGGTTCCTTTGAAAAAGAGCAGTATAAAAATAATAATAGTTATTATTGCAATGCACTTAGCATTTCCATAGAATGATCCAAAGGGATTAGAAAGTATCACCCTAAAATTCCTTTTGAGTGTTTCAATGCAAAGGGATGCCCCATGCTGTTTTGCATGTTTGTTCTGTATATGCAGTACCAGGACTGGGATAGAATAATAGTTATTGGTATATCGCTATACTGGAGAGTAATTACTAAGACATTTCTTTTGGGGGATATTCTAAAACTCTACCCTTGTGTCATCTTCTGCAAGTGAATATGACGATTCTAACTTGCTGAGCTTTACTTTTGGGTTATAGGAGCAGACAGCACAATTTCTCAGATCCATCTAAACACTTTTTGGCAATTAGTGATCTCCATAAATTACGTGTCTAGGGGGAACCAGAAAAAAAATAAGCAAAGACAAGAGTCAAAAGAACAGAGCCATGCACATAAAAATAAAGCAGCCGTGCACAGAACAAGGTGACCGTGGTGCATAAAAATAGCTGTTACAGCTAAAGCTACGTCTCGGTTTCCCAAGGCACTCATGTAATTTGAATGGCCGGTTTTGTTTTATGAATCTATGAATAAGATGTCATTACTTCCATAAACCACAGACATATTTAACTAGAGCTTGCAGAGATGCTTAATTTGGTTTCCCCTTACCTAGGCCTTCCAGAAATGCTGGTCTTAACTTCAAACTACCCTGTTTCCCTGAAAATAAGACCTCCCTGGGTAATAAACCCAGTCAGGCTTTTTGAGCGCATGCGCTAAAATAAGCCATCACCCAAAAATAAGCCCTCCCTAAAACACAGCAGCAGCCATGAGGTGACCACGCTTGCTGCCTCCTGCACTTCAAAAATAATAAGACCTCCCAAAACATAAGGCCAAGCGCTTACTTTGGTGGTCAAAAGAAAATAAGACCCTGTCTTATTTTCGGGAAAACATGGTATGTTGGCTAGAGGATTAAAAGAGCTAAAATCTAACATATCTGAATTCTATTACATTGGGAAAAATGGCTTCATTTTTTTCATTTGGTTTATCCTGAAAGAAGCAGAGACTGACAGAGACTGGTATTTTAAAATACTGTAAACTTCAGTCCTAACAGAGCAGAGGTTAAACCTTAACCTGGCATAAGATTTGCTTTAAAATCTACAATGTTTTGGAGGGTATGCCCAACTAAAGCAAGCAGGCATCTATACTGGGCAGCAGTGATATAGAAAGTATGCTGAAGATGGATGATCACTTTACTGATGACAACAAAGTCATCATTTCATACTGTGTGGGATCACATCAGTGATGGGTTTCACATTTTTTTACTACTGTTTCTGTGGGCGTGGCTTGGTAGGCATGACATGGCATGGTGGGCGTGGTATGGCGTGGTTGGTGTGCCTTGGTGGGCGTGGCAGGGAAAGGATACTGCAAAATCTCCATTCCCACTCCATTCCAGGAAAAGGTTACTGCAAAATCCACATTTCCTCCTGATCAGTTGGGACTTGGGAGGCAGAGAATAGATGGGGGCAGGGGCAGTCAGAGGTGGTATTTACCGGTTCTCTGAACTACTCAAAATGTCTGCTACCGGTTCTTCAGAACTGGTCAGAACC
>JANHFT010001594.1:16057-34056 GCA_032467955.1 Pseudoxenodon macrops
AAAAAGCTTTGAAAAAGCTACATTCGGAGTATAAAATGCACCCAAATTATCAGCCCCAATTAGGGGGAGAAAAAGTGTGTCTTATAGTCCAAAAAATAGGGTAGATATTTTTCATTGTATTTGTTTTACATTTTCCTTTCCAACTTAGTTTTTTTTTAAAGGCAGCATAATAGCAACAGGAAATTGATCTTCATAACCATTTGGGTTATTTGCACTAAGCATTACAGTATAAGCATCTTTGGGAAGATTTACATGGGAAATATAACACAATTCCTTAGTGTATGTGTACTGGGAAAGTGACCAGTAGGAAATGCAAGAAAATTCTTAAATATTGGGATTGATAATACAGAAAACCTCTGGGATTGGACTTGAAAACAAGATTCCAAAGTCCAAATATAATATATTTTCTTTATTGACAATGATACATGTGTGACTAAAGATAATAATAAAGCTTAAGGGAAACATTCCACTGAACTCAATAGAATCTTTGGGGTTTCCAGCTTTAATTGAATGCATATTTTGTTACATATTCTCCATTTGATACATTTCACCTGCTGCAATAAAAAAGTTTGATAATGATAAAATTAAGAAAAGGAAGACTCCACCAGATTATCTATTCAGATGTTATTCCATACATTGAGTTAAGATAATTTATACCTACAACGAACTCATTAGATCATACCTGCATGATCTTTTTATCAGTGAAGCTCTCTGAAGGAATATGTATTAGGTTTCTCTGGTTATCTGTTGAAGAATTTAAGCTCTGTGCCTCTAGCGATGCTCAGCATATATTTGTCAAGAAATGCAAATATTTCGACACCATCAAATTCTAGTGGCCTCCTAGGAAAGTCAGGAAAAAAATGTAGTACTTGAACCACAGAATTTCTCACTGCTTGGATAACTATGCTGAGTATAGCAATATGTAATTTTGGATACTGTGCAATGGCATGGGCAGTCAGTAACCACCAGAAAGATGAGGGAAAATATACCGTATATACTGCCTTTGTGAGATAGGGAATGATATAAATTTGATGAATAAATGTGTGTGCACACATGTATGCTTTATACAGTAAAATCTCTGAAAGTTGACCAACGACTGAAGGAAAGTGGTCAACATGCAGAGGTGGTCAACATATGTAACAACTGTACTAATCAGTGGTGGGTTTCAAAATTTTTACTACTGGTTCTGTGGGCATGGCTTGCTTGGTGGGGTGGCTTGGTAGGGATCATGTGACTGAGTGGGTGCGGCCAACTCAACATCATTCATGGCAAGGTGGAGCAGTGCTTTCCCGTTCCAGTTCACTGCTCCTGGCATGCACAAGGAGTGAAGGGAGGCACTGATAGACACTGTGCTGAGAAGATGAGAGCAAAAGTAGTGGCAGAGAGGGCAACGGGGGCATGTGACATGTTCCTCCGCAGTCCCCTCCTGGGTGACAGCCAGGGCTTCGCTGCCTCTTTTTGTCAGAGGCATGTTGTCTGCCTCCAAGTCCTTGTGGAGGGACACACACACACACATGCCCCTGTTGCCCCTTCTGGCGGTACTGTTGCTCTTGGCTTCTCGGTGCTCTTAAAGTTGATCACCAGCACCTCCTCTTTTCCTCAAAGGTGCGGTGTCTGCCTCCCTTCACACTCCTTGTGGAGGGACATACACACACCCCTGTCACTCCCGTTGCCACTACTTTTGCTCTCAGCTTCTTGGTACTCTTAAAGTCGATCTTGAAGAGCTGGAAGATATTTCCTTAGATTGCTGCCAAACTCATCATTAGGAGACGTGTAGGCTAGTTCCTGAATATACGAGAAGTCTTGGGCAAAGTTCTTCCAAATTTCGGCCAAGTCTTCTCCTCCTTCTCAGCCTCGTATCACAGAGAAAACACGCACAGTCACACACTTCATGGTGTGTGTGTTTGCTCAACACATTAAGCAAACACGACACCTCTCACAACAATGAGTTTGGAGGCGATCTAAGGAAGTGTCTTCCAACTCTTCAAGATCGAATTTTAATCTATTTCTTATTCTTTTTATGAAGGCAAGCAGAGAATGCACTCTCAATGCTGGCTATACCATTTAGCATACCTGAGAATTTTTCCATGGCAAATTACTACCTGAAATTTCCGTGTCCTCCTCACTTAATTCTTCTGCTTCATCTGTTGCTTCCAGTCCTTTTCCTCTGGCTTGTACCTCAGTCAATACTGATTGGAATATTGCTTCTGGGTCAGGGTTAGTGTTTTGTTTCTGTAGATAGACCATAGGTTTGCGTTTTAGCAATGACCCACTGCAGAAGCTGAGCTTGGTACTGCATTTTAAATGTTTAGATTATGCCTTGGTTGAGAGGTTGAATTTTTGATGTAGTGTTTGGAGGCAAAATTTTCAGTTTCACATTTGTAAGGTGATTCACTTAGAGATGGTTAGTAGAATTGTCCACTACAAGGAGAATGGACGGTTTCTTTTTCTTCATTTTTTGATCAATACCTCTTATCCACTCCTCAAATAGGAGGAGTTTATTAGATTTGTTAGATTTCCAGGTGACAGGAAGGTCTTTGGGCTGTAGATTGTTGAATGAATGTGCCTTGCTGAATTACCAATCACCAAATGTTTTAGGTTCTCTCTGGTTAAGCTAGCCCACAGCAGAACTGTGTTCTTCAGAAAGTTTTCCATTCTTATATTTGTCACCCCTCATAATGAGGCTCCTGTCAGGCATAGCCTTGAAAAAGACTCCACACTTGTCAACATTAAAGATGTCACCAAAATATTGTATTTTCTGATATTCTTCTTGGGGGAAAAATCACTGCTACCAATTCTGCATTTCACTTTTTTTGCCCTTGGTGCAGACTAGACTCAACTGGTCAAGTTATAGACAGTAAATTAATACCATGTATCAAGGTCAGGATACAACTTGCAGAGGTGCTTAATATAGAGAGGTTGGCTTTCTATTGTGTACATATAGTGTATGTCCGGTCTATGAAAATTCAGTTAACTTAGGGAGGTAGTTAGTGTAGAGAGTTGGTAAACTATGGAGGTTTTCTGTAAATATATGTATTGTGTGTGTGTGTGTGTGTGTGTGTGTGTAATGCATGTAAGTATGTACTGCATGTACTGTATACTGTATACTGTATATATCCCAGTATATTTTATAGGGGGAAGCACCTACCATATTTAAATAGATTTCAATTGCCTTCTCCTAAACTCTTTTGATCTTACTCGTCTATTGTGAGTGTAAGCAGGATCCCAATTCATTTTCCTCCCTCTTATACTTGGAATGTCTCTTAGCATACTGAGTATTAACACCTCCCAAACTCTTCCCATAATCATGTTTTCCATGAAGCATTACTCTAACCACCATATCTCCTTGCCCTTATATAGATAAGTCTAGCAGTACAATTCTTTGTCAACATCAGAAGCCTCAGAAAGTTCAGTGGGGCTTATAGACTAAGTACCTGCATAGGTTGCTAAAATACTGCATAATTTCAGCACATTTAGTACCTTTTGGTGTGTAATCCTCCATCTAGCTATGGAAACAGACCTGTATACTTGCTTCCCAATGTGCCGCATGAGCAGAAGCAGTATCTTTCAAAAACAGCAATTTAATATATTTCCCTGATTAACTACAGAGGTATGTTATATTTCATTTTGTTTTTGTTTTTTATCTTCTGTTTAACAGTACTGCTTTTCTTTTAGTAAAAACATAAGCCACACCTGTTTCGAACCTAAGATAGCCTTGGTTTATGCAACATGACATTGACAAAGGCAAATAAATTCTAAAAATAATGCTACCTTATTGCCATCTCTTTGAAATATTTTTAAGAAGTATTTTCTGAGTCTGGAAAAGGAATTGATTTTCCCTGAACTGAGACAAATAATGTAATGAAGTCTACATGAAACCATGGTCCAGCAGTATGGATGGACCTATTAGGGTATAAACTTTCAGTGAGCTAAAAAGACAAAACATGAGAAATTTGACCTGATGTGAAGAGATAGTTATTAAGCAAAGCCATTCTCTGTGCTTCAAATACAGATACATCTCATAAGCAAGCTGTGGCTTCTTCCCAGATATACTTTGAGAACAGAAATAGAATTTAGGGGCTTCAGAGCTGTCTCTATAATGAATTCCCAGGTTTCACCTTGTCTAGAGACGGAAAGAAACTAAAGCGTATATGTTTTCTGAACAAAGTATTTGTCTTTTTTTGGATGTTCTCATTTTCTGCATATATTTACTACTGAATGTTATCAGAGCTTCCTGTAGAATCTAACTATATCAAATGAGTGAACAAATAACGCTAATGTTTGGCACTTGTTTATTTTATAAACAATGCTGTTCAACATACAACAGTGGTATGAAAAATATATCATCCATTTAGATTCAGAAACTGCACTGTCTTTACAGCAATTACTTCAACCAATTGCTAGATTTTAACTATTGATCAATCTCTCACGTTGCCATGCAGGAATTTTGCCTAGTTCATCCATGGCAACTATTTCAATTTAATACATTTATTCATTATAAACTGCTCATTTCATATCCTGCCACAAAATATATTTGGAAAGGACCACAAAGGTCATCTAGTTCAATCCACTACTCATGTGTGGGAGCCACTAGAATCGTGATGGCGAACCTATGGCATGCGTGCCAAAGGTGGCACGTGGACACGTATCTGAGGGCACGTGAGGCATTGCCTTATGTCAGGTCCAGCATGCATGTGCACGCTGGCCAGCTGATTTTCACCCTTCCAGAGGGCAGGGGGAGGCCATTCTCACCCTCCCCAGGGTTCAGGAAAGCCTCTGGAGCCTATGGATGGTGAAAAATGGATCCAATAGGCCTACCGGAACTTTGGAAACGAGCCCTCCCCAGGCTTCAGAGGGGCCTGCACACATGCTTGGGGGGGCATCCCGGGTGTGTGTGTGGTTGTGTGCACACATGCATGAGGGGAGGGCATTGCATTATGGGTGTGGAGATGCATGCGCGTGACCCCCTGCTCTGCCCCGCTTTTGGCATGTGATGGCAAAAAGGTTAGCCATCACTGCACTAGAACATCTCTGAAGAGGTCTCCAGCCTCTGCTTGAAGGCTTCCAGAAAAAGAAGTTTCACCACTATTGTGCCAGCCTGATCCATGAGGTGACAGCTCTGGTAAATGGGCCATTCAGGAACTCTAAGGGGAATTTTTTTTTCATGGAATTGCAGTTCATATACAGTTGAGTATACAACCAGATCCAAAGTTTTACAATCATCTTTGTAAGTTTTATAAGAAAACTTAGATAAGAAATACATATCTAATGGACCTTGAGCTTGTTTGGTGGTTCTTGCAGAGTTATCATATACTCTTGACCAAAGATCAGTATACTCCTTCTATCTGGGATGGTCATCCTCTTCTACCAAGCATGTCGCATCCAGAAGGATATCTGTACAAGGAGCAGTGAAGGAGGAAAGGAAAACTGCCTAGTTAGTCAGATCAGCAGAATCAACCTTGATGATCAATGGGGTGACAGTTATTGCAGCCAAGTTGCTCTCACTAAGAACTGTGATAGAAACATAGTCTAGATTTCCGCCCCTAAAAATTACTGGAGGAGGATATTCCTATTGATTTGGAACAGTGAAATAGTTCAACCAGTTAATGCCTTCTCTCCTGGAAATCTTCTCTTTCTGATTACAATCTTACATTTTAGAAGACTTGGGGCAATGAAACAGCAAAGACAAAATGTGGAGTAGCAACCCTATAGAAAAATGATAGGCAACCTGGTGCTGTAGCAGTATGGATGTCAGTAACTGCCAATCATACCTTGATTAGCTGAAAAATATTAGCTGGAAAATTCTATGGTGACTTATCCTAGCTATAACTTGTCTTTATCTGCATGGTTGAGATAATGCGGAAGAAGCATTATGAAATTATTTAAATACCCTGGAGTAGAACTATTCTCTTCAACAAAACTAAACTAGTATGACTGTCCAGAGAATCATATTAATCCTTATAGCTTAAGGTTCTACCATTCACAGTTTTCTCTTCTTCTAGTGCACCAGTCCACTAGAAATGTTCCATCCGATATAAGGTTAGCTGCTGGAGCACCAAGCAACAGGCTTCAGATGGCTGCTCTGTGGGAAGATATTTTTCCTGCTAGCCTTAGAATCCATTGAAGATTAGCCCCCATGTGGGTAGTCTCCACAGTTCGTTGCATAAAATGGCTTGGCCTATGAGGCTATTAGTGCAAGAACATCCCTATCAGCAGCACACATGTCAATTACTTAACAGAGTGTCAACTTGAACAAACAGCCACTTTGGGTTTACTTTTTTAAAAAAAATTCTTTTTTTGGTAGCATATCAGAGTCAAATTAACAACATCTGGTAATTAGCTCATCTCTTGTGTGGCTCTTTTCTCCAACAAAGTTCTGAGTATTTGACTTTAATTTAAATGGGTGGTTGTCAGGGGGAATTAAATGGTGCCTCCAGAAGCACACAGACATTGTAATTAAAAGATGAAACAACCATCGTAGGTAGCTGTGTCTGAGCACAGAATTTCAAGTTTTAAGACTCTAAGCCTTTTACTATATTTGGGTGCCTAACTACAAAATGTGAGCACCACTTTCCAGTAACATCTCCATCTAAGTATGCCCAGGTTTTTGTATATCCAAACATGCAGTAAATATGCAATCATTATCCAGTCTCCGAACTTATAAAACAGAATTATGAGGGCTAAAAAAATATCTACTTTGTGTTGGTGTCTAATGCATGGAACATTCTATCAGATAATAGTGGTATGGCTTGAAGGTAAGGCAAAGAGTTTTGTTTGTAGATCAGTTCAGTTTGAATGTGAGAGGCTAGGTTAAAAACCCCTTGGTTTTTGCATGAAGTCATTCACTTTTATAATATTTAAACTCCCAAATATATTAGAGCTATTCAACTTCCTAAAGCTATGGAGCAAAATATAAAGAACATGGTGTTTACAATCATTCTAAGACCATGGTGTTAAAATAAGTTTTCAAGTAATAGCTATATTTATTCTATTTTTACCTTACAATCCAGTGAAGTAAATATGGCACAGAGTTGGGTTTCTTAATCTTTTTTGTGTCCTAAACCACTTTTTGAGAAGCTGGAAAAACCTACAGAGCCTTTTTCAGAAAAAAATGTATTTAGATGCATAAAATAAAACACATAAATCTAGAGTATAACAAAAGAAACCGATTATGCTCAAATACAGTTCTAGAAAATGTTTTTGCATGATAAATATGTACTACAGTGGAGTCAGTTTGGGGCAGTGGTGTGGTGTAGTCATTGGGAGTTATCTAATGACATATACAATTATATTGTTACAGTATACTAATCACATAGTTCAGAGGTTTAATCAATCAGAACAGAACTAGAAGGGACCTTGGAGGTCTTCTAGTACATGAGCGTCAAATTCAATCACATTATGGGCTGGATCGTGACATATCATGACTTTTTTTGCCTTTGTGGAGCCAGGATGGGCATTTCCTGCATGTGACGTATGTGACCTGCCAGGCTGCCAGTTTGACAGGCCTGTAGTCCAGTCCCCTACTCAAGATGACTTCCAATTTAGATTGGGTTTGGCATTTTTATCCACCTATCAAGTCCTTTCTAAGAACCTGGATTGTCAGATGTTCTTATCTGAAAATATTAAAGGTACCATTACAGGATTGAAGCTGTTCCAAGTAAAGCTACCTTTTGCAATTGATTGATGCGGATTTTGTCAAAGCCAATCATGTTCAAGTGGTGCTCCAGATGTTTTTGGAATTGTGCCCAAGACACCCATCACCATTGGTACTATGTTTGCTTTCTTTTGCTACAATCATTCTATTTCTATTTGTAGGTTTTTGAATTTTGTGATTTTCTTCAGTTCTTTCTGTTCTGTTCTGCTGTCTCCAAGTACTGCCACATTCACTATCCAGACTTTTTTTGTCTTCCTTATTGACTATTGTTAAGTAGTGTCACGTGACTGGTTCTTGTCTGTTTGAATTCTAAAGTCCCAGAGCATGTTATCTTCTTCATTTTCTATTCCTTGTATATTTTATGGTCCCACCAATTATTGTTTTCAGGCAAATGGTATTTCTTGTGAATATTCCAATACACCATTGTTGCTTTTTTGCATGCCCATAGTTTGTAGTCAATCTGTGTGAACTTCTTGCAGCAGCTAAAGTAACTAGGTGGTGCTTTTTTTTTTTTAAGACACCAGACTAGAAACTGGCAGACTGTGAATTCTAGTCTCCCTTATGCTTGAAGCAGCTATGTGGGCCAATCATTCTTCCTTAGTTCTACACAGAGGTGGGTTCCTACCAGTTCTATCCGGTTCTATAGAACTGTTAGTAACTCCATGATAATGTCGGTGTCTCCGTGGGTGCTGCAGAAGCTAGTTTTTGATTGCTGCGCATGCGCACACATGAAGCACAGTCCTGACTGAACTGGCAGCAAAAATATTCACAATCCATCCCTGGTTCTATGCAATGGAGGCAAAGACAAACCATTTTGAAAATCTTGCCATAAAAATTGTAGGAACTTACCTGGGCTGTCATCAGGAGTCAACACTGTCTCAAAAGATACATGCATACATATAATACTGAGAGCACATGCACCAAAGACAAATTCCTTGTGTCCAATCACACTTGGCCAATAAAGAATTCTATTCTATTCTATTCTATTCTATTCTATTCTATACATTAATGTAGGTCCTTCATTAGTCTGTTAAACCAATAATAAAGCAAGCTAAATATAGTTAGAGTTTAATGAAGACAAAGTAATTTTTTTCCTATTCAAGTCCATAGACCTTTAAAATTTATCCATGGACCTTCAAGAGGTTTGGGTACTCTTGAGTTAAGAACCCCTGGCCAGAGAGCATGGGTGATCCAATGACTTTAATAATTTAATGACATATGGAGATTTGAATTCAAATGTCTTTCGTCTTAACACAATCTTTAAACTATACACAACACTGATTTCCAAGTTAATCAGTCAATTTATTAAGCATTTCTTTAAACTGTGATTATATGCTAATTTAATTCTGGCCAGGCAAAGCCATTCCAGTGCTTTTTTAAAAAAACATTCCCCTAGATCATGTTCATCAAGAGAAAATGAGACAAATTCTTCCTTCTGGCTTTACTTCTTGCTGCAGTATCTACCAATATCATTAGCAAGTTAGTTTGTCATAATGAGCCAGCTGAGATATAAAGCAGGACCTATATTCCCAGAATATAGAACTAATGGTATTCATTCTGCATCTATCCTGTTTGTCAATTTTCATTTACACTGAGGATTGAATAATACATACCACTATTCAAACCCGATTCCTTTTTTCACAATAATTGTATTAAAGATTATATTATACAAATAAAACTGCTTGACTCAGAGGTGGGTTTTAAATCTTCTTACTGTCGGTTCACTCAAGGGCGCACTGTGGCTGCCTGCGTGCTTTGCGCAGAAGCAAAATCCAAGATGGCGCTGCCTATGGCACCGCCGAAAGAACCAACTTGGGAGCGTGGCAGCCTGGATTACTAATGGTTCTACTGAACCAGGCCAGTAAGTTACTAATGGTTCAGTAGAACCGGACCGAATCATTAGGAACCCACCTCTAGTTTAACTACAGAAATGCACTAATTTAAATAAAAATAAGTGCAAAAAAGAAAAAGATAGAACTCCCCTTCATCCCCAGCAAGTATAATAAATATTAACAATTTTAATATCTTAAAACATAACCAAATACGTTTCCATTCCATACCTCACCCAATTCTCTACAAGCCGGTCTCCCCTCATCTCTCCATGTTGATCAACAACATGTTGAGTTATTAGAAATAAGAGTTATTAGAAATAATATAAATGTTACAAGCTTTATCTATCACACCTAATTTGAAATCTTCCTTTTATATTTATATCTCCATTTATATTTAAACAGATCCCCCCCTCCATTTCCTATCTTCTTCAAAAATTCAAAGTCCAGTGCCAGTCAAAAAAACATTATTGGAACTAGCCATCATCATACAATCTCAATCAGAAAACCATTAAACATCATCAGGAATAGCTATCCATTATTTTAAACTTGATAAAATAAATCAATTTCATATTCTTTCTTCTTTCATTAAGAAACATCTTTCTTTGCAGGATCCAATCTAAGTCAATCACTAGAGTGAGAGGTTTATTCTTCCAAGCTTTCAGACTTCTGCTGGAACCCATCCTCAGGGAACTTTTCTTTCTCCAGAATGTCCTCAAAGAAAGTTCTGTCATCTGCTTTCTCATACTGTCCTTGCTCTTTTCCCCAAAGTTCTTCATCATTTTTGTCCGTTGTAATTCCAGTGTGGCAACTCCAGCAATTCCTTTTTGTAAATCCAATGCAAGAAAATTACCCATATTGATTTTCTGATTTATTACCTGTGTATCCTGTGCAGATACATTGTGCAGTGGTCAGGTCTCGAACCTGGGCTTCAGCTTTCCAGCTGACAAACTCACCGTCACAAGCCCTCACATCCCCAACCAGTGGTGGAATTCAAATTGTTTAACTCCCCACTCTGGGGCCAGCCAGAGGTGGTATTTGCTGGTTCTCCGAACTACTCAAAATGTCCACTACCGGTTCTCCAGAACCTGTCAGAACCTGCTGGATTACACCCCTGTCCGCAACCCATATATTATTATGATATTAAGGAGAACTTGATGAAAATTATCATTGAAGGTTTTTCATGAAGTCCAGATACTCTATGTCAGTGACATTGCCTGATAAACTGATATGTTGAAAATGTGGCAACAGTTTATTTTTGCCTCTTTGTAGTCTATATGCAAACAGAAATTGCAGGCCCTGGGTTGTTTACTAAGATATCTTTGTATTAACATGAGGGACCTAGAATGCTAAAATAATTGGATTAGAAGTTACTTGCTTCAAAGAATTGAAGATCTTTTCTTGCATCTTTAATGGCTGCAATATTTTTTTCTCCTCACATGAGACATGGTATCTGCTTTTTACATTTTTTTTAACTCAAACTGTAATTATGTTATACACAAGAGAACAAAGTAAACAAATATCAGAGTTTTTTATGGAAACAAGGAGAAGCACAATGATTGGTTGGTTTATTATAACATTTGTTCACAGATTTGGTAATTTAAAAGGAATCTGAAGGTGCTCTCCTGCTGCAGGAACAAGTATTATACAAAAGTTAGAGGCATCAATGGCAAGGACAGTGGAAGATCAGTGGTGGGATTCAGCCGGTTCTCTCCAGATCGAGCAAACCAGTAGTGGCGACTGCGGGAGGCTCTGCCCACCTACCCGGATGTAATGTGCAATCACTGCGCATGTGCAGATGACTAGTTCACAGATGGCCGTGCATGTGCTCACATTTGCGAACTGGTAGGGAAGGTAAGTGAATCTGATCAGAATATATTGTCTTCAGTGAACCACACCTTAATAAAGGCAAGATTTGACTGCTGCAAAGGTCTGGAGGCATAGCTGATATACAATACAGTTAGCAGGTTACATAATGTAGCCAAAATGTTCACATGATACTAGTTGCCTGTGAACTATAGTCCAATTCCAAGGAGATCATGGTGATACAGATAAAACTAAAAAAAAAAGAATGCAACGTTCCTAGAACCTCATTAGTGATCCTAAATTTCACCTGAAATATATAGAGATGACCTTCTGAAACACTTTTCTTTTCATTTTTGGAGCAGGGTAAACTGGATGATGATCATGCAGAGGAAAGGTACCTAATTCGCTTCTCCTATCAAATACAGAATTTTTTAACGTGCAGAAGGATGCCTTAAGCCAGGAGTCCCCAACTCTTCAGCTCACTAAATCCTTCATGAAGTTTTAGATTGTTCAGTGACTCCCAAACATTTATTATATGAATATGCAGAGCACAAACACAGTGTGTAATCCTCGGGTCTAAAGATGTTTCCTGTCCCAGTCTTCAAGATAAAAGCCAAATTGTGTATTTAAATCCAACAATCTTTTTCTTCTATGTGATAGGACAATGACTCAAGATGTGGCATTCTCTCTTGTGGCATCAGACCATGAAATTCTCTCTTGGGAAAGAATCAATTGTTTCCTATTTGTTTAGTGTTTTTAGACAATACTGGGATGGGCTTTTGGTGTTTCTTAAATTGATGCTAATGAAATTTTCTTTTTCTGTTAAAATTTGTTATTATGCATCTAAGCTGCTGTACTTTTTATATTTTGACAGCAGTTTGTTCCTTCAAAAATAAGGATAGTGGGCATTAACAGCTAATAAAATTCTGCCATCCCTGCAGGTGCATGCGATGGATTAGACCTTAATGAAACTCAGTCAAAAAGACAAAAAGCTATTTATACAATATATATATTTTAAATCAGGGAGAACTGCACTGAACTCTCAAACAGCCTCTTGTAATGATTTTACAAGGTATTTTATATGTAAGATATATAGAAAGCCAGTTTGGTCTAGTAGATAAGGCAGCAGACTAGAAACCAAGAGACTTGTGAGTTCCAGCCCAACCGTTCTCTCTCAGTTCACTCCACTTCACAGGTTATTGTTGTGGAAAAAATAGGAAAAGGAAAGAGTATTAGGTATGTTCACTGCCATGAGCTATAAAGATTTGGGGATATAAAAATACTTTTTTCACTTATTCCTAGGACTATCAGATGTGGGCTGAAAAACTCCAGATACCTCTAGATAGCAGCAAAGAGAATTGTCCACGTCTCTATACTACCATTTTGTGGTCATCCACATTTTTGCAACGGTTTCATAGTCGTACCTATTTCTTGGATAGGGAGACATTCTCACCCTTCACTCCACTGTTCTGGAGCCACATTATCCTGAAAGCTCTTTTCCTTGCTGTTATTATATTACTCATTCACATAAGTAGAATGAAGAGAAGGTTTCTATTCAACTATTTTAATGAACCTTAATGAGATCTTTCAATAAATTGCTACTTCCTGCTACTTATTTCTTAATACCAAGTTGGGGGTGGTATGGTGAGTATTAGGATGTCAGAGCTGTTTTAGCCTCACTTATGGAGGTCTCTGCATACCGAGGCAGGTGAAAGAACCAACAATGAGACATTTCATGGTCAGTCTTTCATTTTTCTTTCATGGCCAAGAATGTTAACCAGTTTTGAATCAACGGATTCTAAAAGCCTGAAAATTCATCAAGATTTTAGAATATCAGTGCCAACTTGGAGTTACTGTAAGGGGGGGGGGGGAAGAAAAGGAAAGGAAAGTTTTCTTCATCTGGCAAGCACAGCCTTGTTAAGCAGTCCATAACCTTAACCTTGGAATCCTTCAGATATTTGATTTTCAATTTCCACAGTTCTCAGACATTGCCAAACTAACCTGGACAGTTTAGGAGCTGGTTTATATTTCTGGAGTGTTCCCAAGGTTGGGGAAGGCAGTTGTAGGTCTGAAAATGTAGCAATAGATTGATTGATTGCTCACTTGCTTTCCTACCACACTTTTAATTACTGTTTTAAGTCTTTGAAGGGTTTCTAATGCCAGAACAGAAGGAATCTGGTAGAACTTTTTCCAACTCACAAATTTTATTAAAAGGCATAAGCTTTTTTGAACTATGTCTCCCTTCATCAGATGTACAGACTCTATGCAGATATTCTATGCATCTGATATTTTGAAATCAAATATTGGATGCGTGAAATTTGGAAAACAAAACTAAGCAAACATAAATAGGCATGGTACCTCTTCTCAACAACACTATTATAATTTTGATACAAAGTTAAAAATAGATGCAGGCATTTTTATTTTGTGTGTGTGTGTGTGTGTGTGTGTGTGTGTGTGTGTGTGTGTGTAGAAAGAAGGGGGTATGGCTCCCTATGATGAAGAGTGGCCCTATATAATGCTAGTAAAAGGCTGTTTATTACTATAACTCTTACTGGCATAGCGTTGATATTTATAATTGATTTCACTGCTAAAACATGGAACTTGCAGATATAATTAAACTACAAAATGGACCTGGTTTAAATAAGAAAATATACCTGGATATCTCTATTGAGGTTCCAATCAGTCAAATTTCACTATTATATGATTCTCAACACCAGATATGAAACTTTATTTCTATGAGCTCATCAAGCAAACTCTTAATGATATAAACCAAACATTATGTCCATTCAGGTTTGCGGAAATGAATGAAATGAAGAAGAGGAAATATATGCACAATATTGAAACAGATGTTGTATTGATTGCCAAGATATATGATATCACACAAACCATAGGAAACCAAAGGAAATGAGACAAGGTGGTGAAATATAAATCTAAGAAAATTAAATTAAAATATAAAATTGGAAAAAAAGATGCAAGTTTTTCATACACCATATTTCCTGTTTAGGATGCATCTTGGTTTTACCAACATTGCAATCGGTTTTAGACTGACTTTCAATCAGAAACCTCAGGAAGCAATACACTTGTTTAGGCTGCAAGGTTTGCAGTGAAATATCCAGAATGGCTTCATAAAGCCACAATGTCTGAAGAATTGGAATTTGGAATCTTTACTACTTATAGTAAACAAACTG
This sequence comes from Pseudoxenodon macrops, assembly GCA_032467955.1. Lineage (NCBI taxonomy): Eukaryota > Metazoa > Chordata > Lepidosauria > Squamata > Pseudoxenodontidae > Pseudoxenodon > Pseudoxenodon macrops. Next base: position 30,535 of record JANHFT010001594.1, read on the forward strand.
GTTCCAAAGTTATTTAAATTTGTAGCATTGAGGCACCCATAAAAAGCCTAAAAGCATTTTGTAAAATTTGTTTGTTTTATTAGATTTGCCAGCTGTTGTAATCAAAGGACTCTCAGTAGCTTACAATATATTAAAACATTGACAGCATAATATTGATAAAAAATAAAAATGGAAAAAACCCACACATAACAACATATTGCAGTATTTACAGCAATAATAACCAAAACAATATATAGTCTAATTAATTTTAAAGTAAATATATTCAACTCTGAACAAATATCAGACAAAAGAGACCACTTCTTGTTGATAAGAAAGGATGCTTCTAGGCAAGGACAGCTATGACTAGCTTACAAAACTGTACATTAACTCACTTTTTTTTAATGGAATGTGTGGATAACTTTGGGGAACAGAGAATGAGATGCTACCTACGAAAGAATCAGATAGAAGAAGCAAGAGCCAATGGTCAGAGAAATGGTCAGAGAAAGAAGGACACATGTAGGAAGCACCCATGATCAGGTGCTGTAGTGGTGGGAAGTTTCTACCTTCAGACTTACATGATTGATGACAGTCCTCCCAGGAAACACAACTAAATGAGCTAATTCTATTTTATTGCAAGTTTACATGAATACAATTTTGCAAGTCTAAAGGTATAAACTTCTTATCTATCACTTTTAACCACCTAATCAATTAGGGTGGGTCCTTCCTAAATTTCTTTATCTGACCATTAAGCCACTGGAGATCTCCTGCCTCTCTTGTTCTTACTGTTTCCCAGGCAGCATCTCTTTTCCTCATTCCCCAAGGTCATCTACATATTCCATTACCCAGTTTCCTTAACCATGATGTATTGAATAAATGAGTCATTAGATATCAACCCAAACAAATTATATTATGGTTACTATTTAGTGTGCCTCAGGGGATGTATTGATCAGAAATTACAAACTGCATTATTATCATTATCATTATTATGCTTTGCTTCCTCTCTCTTTCCTTGAGTAAGCAGAGATTGTAAGAGGAACATAAGGCAACACGGTTCCAGGCAACAAGCAAGCTCACTAAGGGGATAAATAAAGAGACAAGATATGAATTTCATAGGGCAGTTCAATAGGAGGAAGAGAATAAAGTAACTAGAGGAATGTTGTGTTTTAAGAAGCATATTCTGAGTTGTGATGGGTGCAACAAATCATCTTCAGAATAGCTACTGATTGCAAGGGATCTGTCTTGAGAGTCCACTGTCACATCTGGGGCAACTGAGTGAGAGCTGAATAAGTGGCAACTATTAGATAATAAAACAAAACAGATTCCAGGAAGAAAGCACAGTGAAAGGGAGAATATGGATTGCTAGCCTGTGGAGTATGTCAGAATAACTTAAGGGAAGTCTTTAACAAGTTTTCTTTGTGTCAAGAGTTTATACGCACGGTAGTTTATTTGAGAAGCTGAAAACAGGAACAAGAAGAAATAAAAATCTTCCACCTGTTGTGCCCTAAGAAGAAAAAGTAGAGATCAATGGTGAATAGTCTATAGATGAAATAGGCATTTTTTAATGTCATACTCGTCTTCTTACTTGAAAACAACCTGACATAAATTTGCACTGGATGCAAACTTGCAGCGCTCCTTGGAAAAAAGGAGTGGAACCACAGTTCAGCCAAAGAGAGAGGATGAGGTTTATCAGTTCAAAGACAGCAGCATAAACTAACAAAGGCAACTCTCTCTGTGGAAGGCAGAGGAACAAGCTCATTGCACAAAAGTAGGAGATAAGAAGCCAGAGATATAGAAGATATTCTGCACTGTTCTTGTATAGAAAGGCCTTTGTATTCTGGGGGAGCAGGGTGGGGGGATAAATTATACTGCAAAATGGGAAACAGGATCGTAAAGAATCACGTTGGCACAATGGTTAGAATGCAGTATTGCAGGCTACTCTGCTCACTGCAAGAAGTTCGATTCCTTCAATCTTGAAAGCTCAAGGTTGACTCAGCCTTCCATACTTTCAAGATCACTAAAATGAGGGCCCAGATTGTTGGGGGCAGTATGCTGACTCTGTAAAATGTTAGAAAGTGCTGTAAAGCACTATGAAGTGGTATATAAGTCTATGTTTTATTGCTATTGAACTTCTATTGTTTCTGAATTCTATCACTATAGTAGATGGCAGAGAGGATGTAACTGTGATCTATAAAAAGGCAAAGAGAAGATGATACAAACTGATAAATTGAAGATGATAGTTAAAACATAAGTAAGCTAACCAAACTAATCTACTCATGAAATGCACTGCATTCCAGAAGTAAGGATCAGACCTGTAGCAGATTAACTTCCATGCTTTAATAAAGCCATTGCCAGTTAACCCTTTATTTCAGGTGGTCACAACAGCAATAGCACTTAGACTTACACACCACTTCATAATGCTTTACATTCTTGACAAATGTATCTTGTATTTTTATGTACACTGAGAGCTTATGCACCAAAGGCAAATTCCTTGTGTGTCCAATCACACTTGGCCAATAAAGAATTCTATTCTATTCAATTCCAATCTCTATTCTATTCTATTCTATTCTATTCTATTCTATTCTATTCTATTAGCTTAATGGTCGGGTGTGGATTATCTAAATTCTTCTTTGCCATCATAAAGCTCAGGGCAGAGAGAGAGAGAGAGAGAGATGGACAGACAGACAATAGATAAAGGCAGACAGACAGACAGACAGACAGATACACAGATAATAGATGCTAGATAGATAATCAATTGAGAGATAATTAGACAGACAGATGATAGATAAAGACAGACAGACAGATAGATGATACATGTTGGATAGATAGATTGATCAATAGACAGAAAGTTAGGTGATAGTTGATAGGCAGTAGGCTGACAGACAGATGATAGGATGTAAAACAGATCTTCTGTCTTTGAAGTTATGCAGGCTTTGGACAAGTCAAGGGTAGGCAGTACAACCACTTGTAAAACTCAGAAGATTAGGATGCAAGTGAAAATGCATTGTTCTTTAAACAGTAGCCAAGCGGCTGGTGCATTGCAGGAAACTCTAAGCTACAGAGAGGACTTTGCTCAGACAATCTACGTTCTAAATTTAGACGGTGCAAATGCAGAAAAGGAAGGGAGAGAGCAAAGTGTGGCAAAGATTAAGCGCAGGCCAATGCGGCAAAATATATCAATGAAAGAAAACATTTGCTGCTTAGGGTTGAACTGTGAAGTCCTCAGTGCTCTCTGACCTTCATTGGTTTCTTGCAGATGCTTCATTACGCTACCTAGCTCAGGTAATGAACATTTTGGCAAGGAAACAACCAAGCTGAGAGATCACAAAGACAACACACACTCTCTTAAATATATTTAACATATCAGAACTCAGGTGGGGAAAAACTGTCCCTTAATGCTGATGGATGAATCCAAAGTTTATATCAATCCTGCCAACAAAAGTGTGTATAGTCAAGGTGATGGTTTTCTCAGTTGCAATGGATGGCTGTGAAAGTTGGACCACAAGGAAGGCTGAGAAAGGCCAAAGAATGGAGGCCTTTGAACTC
>JANHFT010001594.1:74612-85244 GCA_032467955.1 Pseudoxenodon macrops
CAAAATGGTAATAAAGGTCTTCCCTTCCCTTGTCAAAGTGCAATCACACTTTTGTGCAAAGACATGTGGTGAAATTGTGTGCCTTGTAATAGCTTCTCATTTAATTTGAGGTTACCAAAGGCCAGCTGGTAGTCCCAACTTTATAAGGTCTGATGCACAAATCTGCTCACATAAGCAAAACCAACACAAACCCCCCAAAAATGAGTTTTTACTATAGTTGTCAATCAAACTGCTAAAGAACACAATACCAAGATCTGGAAATGTGATGAATAAATAAATAAGGTATTGAACACAAGTGGAGCAATTGGATTAATTAGCCACTCTTGCATTTGCTCTGGTCCCATATGGAATGCTGCCTTCAGCCATTCCAAATGGGCAAATGGGCAAATTTCCAGATTTGATCCATTATGGCATACATAGTTCTAGTTTTTCAACCAGAGGAGAACATGTCGTCTTATTTAAAGTACACTAAACATGATTGCACGTACAATAAATTCTGAAATAGCATTGTATTATGATATTAATATAATTTGATGTGCAATTGTGCATATAGGAGGATAACTTCAACATGATTGTCAAGTCTCATTTAACTGGCAAGACGAAGGGAACAAAATTGGACAATACGGCATGTTCTATTGGACAATACGGCATGTTCTATACTAATCTGAAGTAAATATAATCCAGGATCTATCACAGGGTCTTTCTTTGTGGTAGCACAAATCATTTGTCAAATCATTCATTAAAGGCATAACAACACACCCTGATGATGAATTCTATAAATAACTGTGCATTATTGTGTAAAGATGTCGTTGTTTTCTTGGAATTGTTTGAAAATCAATGTAATTGGATAAGCCTGAATTTAGTAGTTTTGAGAGAGAATAATTTGCTTCTATTCACTTTTGTTCCAAATAATTGTATGTGAAATTTTCTCTTTCCCTCTCTATCGCTAACTGATGTTCCATACTGAAAAGACAATTTCACTATGCCTTTCATTCTGACCCCAAGATCGCTTTCTTAGCTAATTGCTGCCAATTTAGACTCCATTAGTGTATATACGAACTTAGGGGCTTATTGACTTGACTTGATGGGCTTCCCTTTGCATTAGCTTATGATAAATTTCATCTTTGCTTTTTTTGCCCCATTGCCCAGTTTAGAGGAATTTTGTCAGTTATTATTTTCATATCTCAGCTGAAAATCAGAAATTAATTCATAGCGTCCTCTGTTCCAAAATAAGAGGACATTCCAATAAATAACCCACTTTAAGCCACCTCATGTCAGAGGTCTACTTTTATTTGGTCATAAGATGAGCTCCCCTCTGACCAAATGACTCTGTCCATAGACTTGCAATTGCATAAAACCTCACTGTATTCCTTTTGTTTCAGCAACTGGAAATTTCATGTCAAGGCAGTGGCTCTTTCTGAAATTGACAAGGCATTTAAAAAATGGCAACAACAAGCAGACTGGAACAGACAGTTCCAGATAGTCTATTTCTAATTAATTCTGGTCAATTTCACCCCTGCTTGCTTTGCTTGAATAAATGTAGGAAGAGTTGCAAGGAAGGAAAGACAGGGAATAGACCCATAATTCCGAAGACGTCACCCCATTCCTGTAAGGAATAAGCGCACAATTGTGCCTACTGTCCCTGTCTTACTGTCTTCATTTATCTGCACTTACTTTGTATATGTTTATGTTTATACCTATGCCTGCTATACTGTACATGTTTGACAAAACAAACAAACAAACAAACAAATAAATAATGGTTTAAAGAGCCTGGATCAAACTCAGGTAGATTTTATACTGCAGCCAAAAGGCCTGGGAAACAGAAGCCTTGAAGCATCCTAATTGATAAATGGGAAACACATTTGGCCTGCCCCATGCATGATTGTTGCATCTCCTTAGTTTCAAGCCTTCGCATATTAAGTAAAGCTCACTATGAATTCAAGTAGAACTTTCCTTAACATAGCAATTCCTGGTCAAGTAAAGTCACAAGGAGTATCTACTTGCTTTCAACAGAACCCAAACTAAAAAAATATTTTCAGACTTTGTTGCTATAAACCAGAGGGGTTGAAAGGGTCAACTGAAACAAACCAAATGTCAAAAAGTTATGATATTTATGTAGTTACTTACCAAGCACATCTATATTATATTAAAGTAACCAAAATATCTTTACAATCCCCAAGGCATGTCACAACGTTTGAGCCCCCCCCCAATGTTTGGAAATCGAAAGCTGAAAAAAATTGACACGCCCTACACCACACCCCTGTCTTCTGCCATTCTCTATTATTTACAATATTATATTTCTATACTACCTGCCATGAAATTTCAAAGTGATTGGTAATAAAAAATAAATAAATGGGATTAAACGGGAAAAATTCAAAAAAAATGCCCCCCCCCCAAAACAAAATCCACAAAAAAGCTAGTGGCATCCATGGAACAGAACCAGTTCTGTGACGTCACCAGCAGCTTACTACCTACTGTGTAGAACCAGTCTTAACCGGTAGGAAGCCATCTCTGCTGTTTCTCAACCTAAGCAACACTAAATTGTGTGGACTTCAACTGTTAGAATTCCCCAATCTACACATATTTGAATTTCATTCTCCAAGGTTGAGAAGCACTCCTTTATACCACACACACACAAACACATGCACACACACACACAAAAAAACCTGGATGAAAAGATATGTTTTCAACAGAATGCCTAAGATGTAACAATAAATGCTTTATGAATTTCAGGGAACAGGCCATTTCAGAATCAGGTGACATCACAGAGGAGGCAAGCATCCATAAAAAGACACTTCTTTATTTATGGAGTGATGATGTCCATAAAGATAAACAAAGCAGTTTTCTTGTTAAGAACGTTTCAGGTCATTCAGATAGACCTTAGAGGTGGGTTCCAAGTAGTTCTATCCAGTTCTATAGAACCGGTAGTAACTCCATGGTGACGTCACAGAGCCGGTTCCATCGGTGTCTCCATGGGCACCGCCATCTTGGATTTTGTTTTTATTGCTGTGCACGCGCAGTGCAACCCTGAGCGAACTGGCAGCAAACATGTTCACAACCTTGGTAGACATAGAGATAGCCCTTAAGCTCTTGGCCAATTTAGATGCTCTGACTGAACTATGCCTGTCTGCCTTTCTGAGGAGGAGGTATGGGCAATATGGGCAACCTGTGGCCTCTTGTTCATACACAGATCTCCAATATCCCCTTTGTAGCCTACAGAGGATCCCCATATCATGCTGCTGAAATTCAATTGGGGGGGATCAGATTTTCAGCATCACATCTTTCTCATTTTTTAAATTAAAATAAGGGGGAAATAGGAACACATAATGTACCCTTTTTGTACCTTAAAAGTGCCTGAAACTCACGGTAAAAATGTTCGACCATTTCTATTATGTACCTACACCACTAGTCATGTCTTTATACTCTCAGAATTAAAACAAACTAAACTACAGCCCCCAACCTAAAACAGATATTATAGTACCAGCATTTTCTACACTGTCCATTTGCACCCAAAATAGGTTTTGGAGTATATGTTGCTTTGATATTTTATTGTTTTTGGATCATACATTCTGAAATATTTGCTTCCTTCCTTGGATGATGTTGACAAATATGTCACTAATAACACTGTTCTATATGTGATGGCAGCTGAGAAAATTAAGTCCAAACATGTGAAAACTATTGCGATATTTTGTCAAGGTGATCATTTGATATGGAGCGATCATATTAAAAATGACATTAATGTTTTTGATCTGTAATCTAATTTGTTATGTGTGTCTTGAATTTGTTGTACCAAATGTCACTTGGATGATATATTTCTGTGTTATGTTTGTTCACTTTTAAACAAATAAAGGCAGACTGATATAAAGATTTATTAAATACCAGACATTTAGTAGTGTTGATTATGCACATTGAAGCACACCTGAAGTATGTTTTATCTATATCTCATTTTTGGAAAAAATATTCACAAATTGTAATAATTCATTTTGAATTCATTCTTAGTGATTAGCAGATTGCTATTAATGAAGTTATTCAGGCAAATTTTCTAATTTGGCATTCCTCCTATTAATTTTTGTGCCATTTTGGTCAAAAAAAAATGTTGATGGATCACAACTTTAGCTCCAACATTAGTTTCTAGGTCCTTCAAAGAGTTATCCTGAAAAACAGTTCTCTTTTTATTCTTTGTTCAATATGTTTGATTGTTCTATCAGTCCTGAATTCTTCATTTTTTTATCAATGTGTGTGTGTAGCCCTGCATGTATGATGCCAATTTAAAAAGAAAAAAATACCTCTGTTCATGCCCATTATATTTGTCTTTTGACCTGTTGGAACCATTCTCTTCCTATGCCAAGGGCTAGAGTAAAGACTAATAGCAGAACCAAAGTTTCTTGAACCATTACTAATGTGATAAATGTCAAAAAGAAAATGAAGTATAAAGGTTATCCGTAAGATTAGTTTGCATCAGTGTTTACATTGATATGCTAGATTGCTAAAGTAGGTATGACCTAGGAATGTAGAGTCTATCATAATAAGTAAGGAAAACACATTTATATGGTAAACAAATACATCCTAGATTTCACATGTTTTTTTGGTCAGAGATTATGACCCCAATTGTACAGAACACACAGGAATGCTCCTTTTACAATTCATAATGTTTGAAAGAAGGCAGTGGGGAGCAGCTGCCTGGGAGACCTGGCCGCCCTCCCTCAGCCTCAGGCAGTCACATAGCTGGGCTTGCCAGAGGTTTAGGCACCCCAAAATGCACCTGTGTTGCCAAGTCGACAGACCACGCAGGGTAGCGGAGAAGGAAAAGATGCAAGAGAGGAAGAAGAGGAATGGAAGGTAAGGAAGCGGTGAAGAAAAGAAAGGAGACGGGGAGGAGGAGAGGAGGGAAGTAGAGCTGAGAGGAGAAAGAGAGAAGGAAGTAGAATTTATATATGTTATAAAAAAAATTAAAATTTGCAAAAAGAAATCTAAGATGGCAGCGCCCACGGAGACACCAACAGAACCAGCTCTGTCACGTCATCGTGGAGTTACTACGGTTCTATACACCTCTGATGTACATGTTTACCCCAAGTCACATATGCAAAGACATGACTTTTGTTGAATTTCCTCTTTTATCCTGCTCCAATCTCCATCAATGTTTTCCAGAGAACATCTCATGTACCTGAGATGAAGAGTTTTTAATAGCGAGGAATACTGCAGCAAAATCAGCCTTATCTTCATCTACAATCAAAATTGTAGTACACTCTATCAAGAGCATTATCTAATAGTACATTTCTAGTCTAGAAAACTCCTCCAGCTGACCACCCAAGGAGGCTTCAGGGAGGCCTGCTAGCACAAAAATGGGGCATGGGGGAGCTATACCACCCCATGGACTGTTTTTAGTTCCAGGAGGCTTCAGAGAAGCCTGCTGGCACCAAAGCGGGGGTCACACATGTATGCGGGGGACAAGGGGCATGCACACATGTGCAGGGGGTCACATGTGCATGTCTGTGGGATGGGGCCTGCAGGGGATCATTGCATTATGGGTGTCGGAACACACGTCCTTTTAGCACCTGAGGAAAACTCTTTTCATTATCTTTCATTGTTTTTACATTGCTCAATAAACTCAACAATTCAATGTGCACAATTCAGTCATGAAGTGGGAAGAAATGAGGAATCCATTTCTCTATCCCTGTCATTAGATTTATTTACATTGATAATACAGAGAAATTATTTCAATTCTAATAGTCAATTGTTGCTGTTATCCAGAGGAAGAATAAATCCCAAAATAACATTAGGCATAACTCGTCTCCTCTAACCAAAGTTTAATTCATGTTCCAGATTTTCATGAGACCCCAGTTTACTGATTGTCTAATAGGCTAATTTAGATTTAGGTTAATAGACTCAAATTCTGGAAACACGCTTCTGATGAAAATGCTTAAGGCCTTAATGTTTTCTTTACATGTTTTATGCAACTGCTTTCCATAAGTTAACATTGTTTCTATTTTTCTTTGGTGCCATAGAAATAAGTTTTATTTGTCTGGGCTTTTTAAATAAATATTGAATGTTCCCATGTAAGTGATGTTAGCTCTGCAATGTCAATTACTTACATTGATATTTGAGATTATGAAATGTAAAATCAGCTGTGTCTATTAATGATTACAGATATCATGATTTGTGGTGAATTTGTTAACTGCTCTCAAAGAACTTGTGCTATTGGTCAGCCAATATGTAAGTATGTATGTATGTATGTATGTACGTACAGTATGTATGTATAAATAAATTTTTGAATTGCAGTAGTGATGCTGTTCTCTACTGTGATTTACTATTGGGCTTTCATTGCTGTATTGATTTTTATATATTATTCATTGCCATTTATTTTAATACATGGGTTTTATGTAAGCTAGTCTAGGAGCCTTGATGACTGAAGAACGAGGCAAAATACAATCAGTTAACTAATCTCTCTGGATATCTATAACACATTTCCCCCAAAATACCTTATGTATGTATGTTGTTTTAGTCAGTAAATGAAGAAAATCAGCTATTTATCTACATCCTGAAGTGAAATATTACCTTCCTTCCTTCCTTCACTTTGCTGTGCAGCATAAGAAAATAGAAATAGCATAAGGGAAAGGTCTTTTATCCCCTTGCCCTTTAAACATTTTGGAAAGATTCAGAATGTATCCCTTTTGTATTCCACTAAATTAAATTCATCTATATCCAGGGCATCTCGACATAGGTCAGAGAGAGTAGGCTAGACGTGGTGAGGGTCAAGCATTCGATTCTAAATTTAGAAAGCATGCTACACTGCACAATCAACATTTTTATCAAAGCACCACAGAAGGGGTTTACAATTCTCTGAGACCTTAACCTTGGCATTTTGTTTATTACTTCAAATGTGAAACAGTGATATTATATGGAAAGCCAATGTTCCCCCCTCCTCAATGGCCTTGAAAAAAATAAAGGCCTACTGTTTATGCAGCAACATGAGCATTGTCTCATTCATTCATTCATTTCAGCTCAAAGATAGGGATAGGCCTCTTCTGCAAAGTACTGAGAAATCATTGCAGAAATTGGAGGGTTGATTAGTATCTACAGAACTCTAGTAAGAAATTATTGAACTCAAGTTACTCTTACTTTTAATTATTCCCATACTCACTTTGAAAGAGAGAGGTTTCCCATGCCTATTTTATTGCTTAAAGTAAGAACAAACAATTTCTATTAAATTTAGGACTCCGACAAATGTCACTGAAAATTGTTGTCTGGGACTGAATAACAAAAGGGATGGTGCTGAAATTTTTAGTCTAAGGCAGTATTTTTCAACCTCATCAATTTTAAGATGTGTGGTCTTCAGCTCCCAGAATTGCCCTGAGCAAGGACATTCTTAAATTTGTGGAGGTTGAGAAACACTGGTCTAAGCCAGGGGTGTCAAACTCAAGGCCCAGGGGAGGCTGTGCAAGCCAAGAATGGGATACAAGGGGTGCATGATGCCTCCCGTGCCCTGTTTTGGCCAGCAAAGTGCTTGCACGGCCCCTCCCCATTTTGGCTGCCAAAGTGCTGCAAGAGGCTGTGCAGGCTGAGAATGGGGTGTGAGGGTCTTGCATGGCTATCCCCTGTGCCCTTGTTTGGCCAGAAAAGTGTTCCAGGTCATGCAGGCCAAAAACGGGGCACGGGAGAGCCTTGTGCTGTTCCCCACATCCCGTTTTGGATGCCAAAGTGCTGCAGGAGGCTGTGCAGACCTGGAACAAGGGTGGGGCATCGTGCAGCCCCTCTTGAACTCCATTTTGGCCTGAAAAGTGCTTCAGGAGGCATCCGTCCTGTCTTCCCCCCTTCACTCCCTTGGCCAGCCCACGAAGAGCTACAATGCTGATCTAGCCCTCAAAGAAATCCAGTTTGACACCCCTGGTCTAAGGCAAGAGTAAAAATGGGAACAATTTGCATCCCTGAGTGATCTTGCTTCCATTCTTATCCCTACTTTTGCAAATAAAAATACAGTTCATACCACCCAAGTCCAGTCAATTCAGTCAAATTTTAGCCAAATGATGTCATGGTGCTAAGCAAGAAATTCCGTACTTGAACTACATTTCTAAATTCTTCAGACTAAATCAACTATAAAATATTTAAAACTTCTAAAGGACTCAAAACTCAAGAAATGAACGGAAGTAACAGCTGAACATTCAGGGGGACTTCTAAGCTCTAAAAAGGACTTTTCAGGTAATATCAGTGAGGAAGACTCACTAATTCTTTTAAATACACACAGCTTCTTCTATTCAGATATAATTTGTAACCATAAATATAAATTATTATAAATTTTAATATATGTCATCATTTATTATTAATAAGTATACAGGTAAAACAATCTGAAATATCTGAACATTGGGTACAATCAGAAGTTCATTTTATTTTATTTTTACCAAGCACATTTCCATTTCCATTTCTATTTCCTTGTTCCTTTTTCATAAAGTTGCAGCTGGTTTTGCTGTCACTCTCTGTAGACTGATTCCTCCCTACCTTAATCTTGATATATTTTCCTGCAATATTGACATAAAGGCTTATAGCAAAATGTAAGCTATATTTTTCTTTGTTGTCCTACTGAAATCTTCTCTCTCATTCAAGGCATCTGGGCTTAGAGTTGGACCTTTTTCCGTCTATGAAATCCCTGTTATATGACCTCTAGTGGACAAGCCCAGAAGTTTCAATCATTTGGACATTTCAGAGTAGTGACAGTTAGAATATGCTTGTATCGTGTTTCCCTGAAAATACGACATGTCCCTAAAATAAGGCGAAGCCTGATTTTTTGGATGGGCATAAATATACCCCCTCCCCCCAAAATAAACCCTAGTGAAGGGGTGCCATTGCCAGGGCAGGAGCAGCCCTTCCCTTCCCCAGTCACGTCATGGAGGTTCAGCCCCTTAATTGCTGCCTGCTGCTCAGCTGAGCAACTCAGCCCAGATCTCCAGAGCACCTCCCAGCTGCCAGACTTGTCCCTGCCGGCAGGGACAAGCAGGGACGATTGACAGGAAAAAGGGAAGAGGCCAGCAGCTGGGGAGGTGCTCTGCAGATCTGGGGCCGAGTTGCACAGCCCTCGCTGTCTCAGCTGCAAGAAAATCCCCATCCCTTTTTTCCTGCCGATTATCTGTGCTGCGATCCCAAAGAAAGAACAGTCTCTGTGTGTGTGTGTGTGTATGAGAGAGAGAGAGAGACAGAGAGAGAGAGACAGAGAGAGAGAGACAGAGAGAATTCTATCTAACCTTGGAGAGTTATCCCGGGCTGGCAGCAATGTTCTCCCCATCTCCCCCCCCCTCTCTCTCTCTCTCTCACACACACACATATAGAGGTCCCTCACACATACACCAACCCTCCCAAGGGAGCCAAATCTCTTCACTAACCTCTTTGCAGCTTCATTCTCTACCATCACATGCAGGGCAAGACAAGTAGTCTGTGGGACTATGGCAAAAACATCTTCCAACTTCACGAGAATTTATTTTCTTCATGAGAAGTTGGAAGGTCTGAACTACTGGTATTTTTTTACCGTAGTCCAACAGACTGCTTGTCTTGCCCTGCATGTCACAGTGGAGAACGGTGGAGAATGGACCTGGAAAGAGGTTAGTAAAAAAATGTGACTGCCTTGGTAAGGTTATGGGGGGGAGGGACCTCTATATGTGTGTATGAGAGAGAGGGGGAGGAGGAGGGTTTGACATCAGTGGCCTGGCTGAAGGACCTTCAGGTAAGCCAATGTGGGACTTTGGGGTAGCTCAGCAGCCCCTGCCTTGCTTTGTCCTACACACACACACATCACCGCCTTGCTTTGTTCTTCTTTGCAATGTGCAGCCTCTTACAGTAAGGAGAATTGCAGACAATTCTCATTACTATGAGACGCTGCACATTGCTTCTGGACAGGGGAGGCTTGGTCTTCTTACCCAGTTCCTCTCCACCATTTCTCTTTTTCTTTATCTCTGTTGCTCACACACATAGAGAGATATTTGATCTCTTGAACTGCCATGCACTTTTTGCCCAGAGGGAGACAAAGTGGGTGAAAAATGTTTGAGCACCTGATAGGTGCTGGTCTGCATTGTCAAATGTTTGGGCTGCTGAACTACGGTACATCATGCACAACTGGCCTGAGACCTGCAGCATCCACCAGACCCAGTATTGTAGCCTGGCACCTGCAGCACCAAGTAGGCGTGCAGGCTGGCACTCAGTAGCTCAAAGGAGACTCCTTCCTTCTGGAGTTCCATGTCCAGCCGGGGAAAGTTCCCAGGACTGCCTGATTCTCAATCAGCCAGCTGCATGATAGGAGGGGGCTTCCTGTCCACCTCCCCCCAACATCCTCTCAAGCACCAGGTGCATGATCTACCCCAGAGAGCCTCAATTGAGGCCAAGTTCTTGGCAACTGATTGAGGTAAGACTGTTCTTGAAGGGGGCGCGAGACGCGTGGGGCCTCCTGCTGCTTTTGCAGCCTCAATCGCAAAAGCAGCCACGATTCTTGCTGTCTCTTCTCTCCTCCTCACCGGGCATGAAAGAGCTTCCTACCCCTTGCTTCTTCCCCACCCCACCCCTCTCCACCTGCCACCGCCAAACTGCACCCAAAATAATAAGATCTCATGAAAATAAGGCCAAGCCCTTATTTCGGGGTTCAAAACAGATAAG
>JANHFT010001594.1:122056-139479 GCA_032467955.1 Pseudoxenodon macrops
ACACCCACACAGCAACCAGTCAGAGAACCTATTGTTAAAATTTTTGAAGCCCACACCTAAGGGAATCATAGCCTTGTTAGGGCAAATTTTAAAAGGTAATGCGATTCGAACCATTGAGGCATCTAAACCAGCTTCAATGCTCAGCTGGTAAGGAGACACTTTAGAATTTTTTTACTAAGGTGAATATGGATCCTATGTTAAAGAAATACCCTTCTATCCTTTGAAGGTTATATACTCCAAATCTAATTTATAAATAAAGAACAAAAAAAGGGCTGCAATGTTCCTCATTACATATATTTATGCCTGGGGATGCTGTATAGCCAGCAACTATTTTTCACAAATGTGAAATATGAATGCACAGGTGAGCTTATATTAGGCAACAAAACTTCTGTAATCTTATTTTCCCTTCTTATATCTGAGCTGCACAAAGTGTTTATTCTTGTTTTATCCTCCCCTAGGAAATCAAAATGTGCTGACAAATGTAATGGAACCTTTGCTGTATAAGCAGTGAAGCCTTGAATATTTTTTTTTAGATTGTGAAGTTGAGTGAACTACAGTTTATTTCAACTCCACAACATCTAATCCAAACAATCATTTTGTTAGGAAAGCTGATAATGGGATGAAATTGAGAGCAGCAGTGTCCATGGAGGGTGAGACAATCTGCAAGATGGTGGCCATGGCCTCACAACAAAGCCCCATCTCTTCAGTACATGCTTTGACATTACATGCACATAGAAGGGAGGTGGAGCTTCAGTCATGTCAAAGTCATCTTGAATTGTGACTTCCTTCTTTCATTGAGATGATGCCCACAACTGAATCTTGTATTAATCAGAGTGATGTACAATGTGATTTAAAGACTTTTGCAATCCCTGAGATTATCATTCAATACATTAAAATTATTTTTTACTCCTTCTAGGGATCTTGGAAACTGCAGTTCTACAACACAAGTAAAAGATCACCAACTCAAAACCCTTAACAACCCTATAATTGTGCTTTCAAGGATTCTTGAATTATTTTTAAAATGAAGTTTCTGTTCTTTTGCCGAAGAGATAGTTGAAAGGGCCCTTTAAATACTTTAAATTCATGTTAGCTTTTATCTCATTAAGAATTTAATATAATATCTACATATGCATAAAGCCAAAATTTGAACCCATATTTATTCTTGAATTTAGAAGTTATGTGGATGAGAATAATGTTAATGCAGAATATCAAGATGGATTATATGATGGAAAGTTGACACTCGAACAGTACTGAGTCACTGGCTCAAGTTTGACTCAGCCTTATATCCTTCCAAAGTTGGTAAAATGTGGTCCCAGATTGTTGGGGCAATATGCCAATTCTGTAAACCGCTAAGAGTGGGCAGTAAAGTACTATGAAGTGGTATATAAATCTAAGTGCTATTGTTATTTTCTCTTTGAGATTGAATTTCTAAATATACATCAAAGCAGCCATTTACAAATTATGTACACAAATAATATATCTACTCTCTTCATGATTTGATAAAATAAAGAGACTTTGATTTCAATTGCTCAGCACAGATATTGATATAAATTTCAAATGTTTATTCTTGTCTCTATTTTAAAGGTAGGCAGACTTGAATAGGCACTTTACTAATTTGAGTCCAGCTTCAGGGGTAATGAGAGAGGATCCTTATTATTCCATATAATTTTTATTTATTTATTTATTTATTTTAGGAAATTTATACTGCCGCCTATTCCCACATGGCGACTGAAGGCAGTTTACAGGTTAAATATGATTATCCATTTTGCAGTCATACACGCAGTCAAATTATCTGCTACAGTGTCCTACCTTCAGCTTCAACTACAACAATACACAAGCTCACAATAGATACAAACTTAACGTAAACTGCTCCAAACTTGATTGCAAAAAATTCGACTTCAACAACAGAGTGGTCAATTCCTGGAATACATTACCTGACTCTATAGTTTCTTCCCCAAACCCCCAAAACTATAACCTTTGACTGTCTACCATTAACCTTACCCATTCTTAAGAGGTCTGTAAGGGGTGTGCATAAGCGCACCAGTGTGCCTACCATCCCTGTCCTAATGTCCCCATGTATTCGTAAAATATCATGTACTCATAGCCATGCTTGTTCATCTTATATATTCATAATCATGTTTATACTTTGTCTGTAATCATATACACGCTTGACAAAATAAATAAATAAAAATAAATAAATAAAAAACCAGGATGTAAAATTTCCTCAAGGCATGAACTTCTCAAAACCAAGGGCTAGTTTTAAAAATTGTTTTAAGTTTTGATTAGGAGCTGCCCAGAGTTCTTTGGAAGATGGGCAGATACATAAATGTTTTAAACAAATAAAAAACTTTTCTTCTCTTTGAATGGATGATCTACGGATTAGGTAAGCTTTCACATCAGCTTTATCCAAAATCTTCAAATGCGCTTAGGGAATCACAATTCCAATTATCCCTAGCTAGCATTGACAGTATGTCTTAAGAGAAGTGAGAGAGCCTGGTTGCAAAATTGTTTAACCGCTGTTTTTATCAGCTGTCAAATAAGTCTGCTTCCTCCAGCCAACCACACTGGTTGCTTTGGTGACCAACAGACCTGCTCCAATAAGATGTGAGTTCTTCCAGATGACAGTGCATGGATGGCAATTGGCAGCAAGATCCCTCTTGATAAGTGACATCATAACTAGGCTTGCAACTGTGACACATGCGTGTGTTTATGCTGCTTTATCCATGAATGGGGACATTCTGTTAGAGCTCACTGCCTTGTGCTAAGTAGTGGTCCTACTTAGATTGCCCTCCTCCTGGCTTTTGGATTCATTACATAGCAATTTATTTTTCCCCATTCACTCGTCAAAGCAACAGGCAGGGTTGGTAGAAGTGCCCAAATGCAGATTTGCTAGAGTACCAGCTGCAAGGAATAGAAAGGAGACTGAAATTTGCTGCTATGGCAACTGTGAAGCTTTGGGTGTTTTCTCTTCATTTGTTTTTATTTTTCTACAATTGACTTTTCCATACAGAGTTCCTTCTCAAAGTACTTCTGGGATTATTATTTTTTTTGCAAACAACGAACAAATGTTCACAAATGTACAGAAAGACATCAAGCACTGAAGATAGGTTACTAGCTATTTTTGTCTTTTTTTATAGGGGTGTATAAATGTTTGTTTTGTTACAGATTCTATTATGTCTGAGGAAACACTCAGTTATTAATCAGCTTGAAAGAATAGCAACGTGAATATTGGTAGGCCAACTGGTTTTCTGTGCTCAGATATTAGCCAGAAAACCAGAGCAAACACTGATTGATAGATAGTTGGTTCTCCGTGAGCTATTTGACTTGCCAACACAGAAACATCTGAGATAATCATGTTCAAAGCTGATGTCTAAGAAGATCTCTTTATATAAGCTGGCATATTTTGTGCAGTATGCTGTATTCTTTCATCCACTTTGTGAAGACTATGATGCTTTTTCTAAGTAAAAAGAGAGGTAAAGAAAGAAAGTGCTTTGAGTAAAAACAATCTGGCTGAAGAGTTTTGGCAGAGAAAGGAAAACGAAGCAACTTCCAAGGGCAAAATTAACAAGAATTGGAGATTCTCTGTAACAATACCTCATTAGTACAAATTCCCAGTATTGGTCTGGATCCTTATGAAGAACCAGAAAGCCAAAAAAAACCACCAATCTGATCTTCATGAATATAGCAATCAATCAATCAGAATAGAGCTGGAAGGAATCTTGGAGGTCCAATTCCCTGCTCTAGCAGGAGACCCTATACTATTTCAGAAAAGTGATTGTCCAGTCTCTTCTTAAAAACGTCCAGTGATGAAGGACCTACAACTTCTGAAGGCAAGCTGTTCCACTGGTTAATTGTTCTCATTGATAGGAAGTTTTTCCTTAATTCCAGGTTGCTTCTCTCCTTGCTTAGTTTCCATCCATTGTTTCTTGTCCTATCCTCTGGTGCTTTGGAAAAATTAAGTGCTTCCTCTTTGTGGCAGTCCCTCAAATACTGGAATACTGTTCTCATGTCCCCCCAGTTCTTCTTTTCGCAAAATCCTTTTCGCTAAACTAGCCAAACCAAAATCCTTCAACTGTTCTTCATATGTTTTAGTCTCCAAGCCTTTTAGTTGCCTTTCTCTGCACTTTTTTCAAAGACTCAACATTTCTTTGTAATGTGGTATAATATGATAATGGCCATGAGCATTATGTATCTGAGAGGGATCATCCTTTGGGAAATTTTTTGAAGGAAGCAAATCAGAGGTTTTTAGAAGCCTTCACCTCATGCAACACGGGTGTCAAACTCGATTGCGTCGTGTTTTTTGCCTTTGTGGAGCAGGGGTGGGCGTGACCTGCATGTGACACATCCTGCCCATGGGCCGCCAGTTTTACACCTCTGTTTAGAGGAACAGGGAGATAATGGATTGTGTACAACATCCATTCTAGCTAACCTGCTATGCCTTTTCTTCTCTAGTCCAGCACGTCACCATCTTCTCATTTATGCTTGTCACCACATGCCATTGTTCCCATGATAAGGGAAGAACAAGCAATTGTTAATATAATAGTTAAGCCCTTTTAAAAATGCACATTAGTTACTGTAACACTGACAACCGCTCTAAAAATCTCTAATCAGTATGTTTATTATTGATGAATACAATTGAAAGAGACTCAGTTAGGTTGCCTTAGAACAACCCAGGAAAGAAAGTAAATCAGTACTGCTCTCTTAAACCTAAATATAAAAGAGTAAAAGGCAGAGGATTGCATAACAGGATCTTGGGTGAATTGTGCTTTAAACCAAGGTCTTCATTTCTGGAAGCCAACCAGCCAAATTAGAAACCAATTTCTAATCTTGAGCAAATAAATCCTTAGGAGAGATGCACACATCACATTTCATATAAGTACCACTTTATTGACATTAAAAAGCATGGCTTATTTAATAGATCTGTACACATGGTTGCAATAAAACATGCATCTTCTCCTTAATTTTTACATCATTTGTCTTTCAGTGACAGTAGGAAACAGACAGAAGGGGACTTACATCCACAATGTTATTATACGAGCAGACTTCTGTAAAATAGCATTTCTTTTGCCCTTCTCCTTTCATCTATGACATTTTATAATCTGTTATAGAGAGCCTTTTACCTCTATTGAATCTATTTTGAGAACACTTGAGGGATAAGATTTCTTAGCCCACTGATAGCCATTCTGACAACTGACAACACTAGCATATGACCCAATATTGATTTCCCCAGGATTCAGTTCCAGACTTTTTACATTAATTCCACCTGTATTGATTTAAGGGGAAGAAAACATGCTTTTAGAATCTGTATTATTTTTGTTCCTCCCTAGTATTTGCTATAGATTCATATAACCACTTAAATAAAATATTATGTTACAATCATTTTGTTCCAAATCATTTTCAAATACGAATGTTTACACTTCTTGCAGGATTTCCAACTACATCTCATATTTTCCAATAATATTTTGATGAGAACCGCCCCTCATTGTTTAAATTATTCATTGTTCAAAATAGTTCATTTTTGTATTTAATTAACATCACGTGGTGATAAATGGAAATTACTTCTAAGTCTGTGCAGGAGTGCATTCTAAGGCTGCATTTTATCTTGGACTTATTCCAGAAGGACACCAAATATCTATGCACATTTTCAGGTAGAATAATACACACCTGTATGCACTGCTAGAGATTCATTTCTTTAAAATATTTTGAAATATAAAAGCATAATCTAGTTGACTTTTTTGTAACTATATATACAGTACATACCCAAGGTTCATACAATGCAGAGAGGCCTTGGCGATAGTCCTACACATAATGGCAGGCAGGAACAACATATACTGACTGGCACAACTAAGTAGCTGGTGTTGTGTGCAGAAAAATCTGCACAGTGTATGGCCGACACCAGTGGTGAAATCCAAAAAAAATCCCTACTGGTTTTGTGGATGTGGCTTGGTGGGTATGGCTTGGTCATATGACTGGATAGGAGTGGCCAACTTGATTGGTTTCACCCTTAGGAAATTTCTCCTTAGTCCAACTCACGATAAAATAGCACAATAAAATAGCACTGTTCCAATATTTAAAATAGAATAGAATAACAGAGTTGGAAAGAAACTTGGAGGTCTTCTAGTCCAACCCCCTGCTTAGGCAGGGAATCCTACATCACTTCAGACAAAAGGTTGTCCAATCTCTTTTTAAAAACATCCAGTGTTTGGAGCATTTACAACTTCTGGAGGCAAGTTGTTCCACTGATTAATTGTTCTGTCAGGAAATTGTTTGCAATCTCGTCCTTCTTCCTGAAGGGAAGAGGTTAATCCCATCCCTAGATGGGTGATTGATGCATTTCCCTGCCCTAATCCTGTCAATTTATTTTGTTTATTGACTTGATTCTGCATGTATCATCTGCATTCCAGCTGCAACTGTTAAGTGGAGCTATTAACTGAAAGGAAAGAGAGAGAAAAACACTCTTTCTTACATTTTATTTTTAACCGGTTCTCCGAACTGCCTAAGCAATTTAGTAACGGTTCGGGCGAACTGGTGAGAACCGGCAGCATTTTACTTGTGGCTTGCTCCTTAAAATCTCTTGCTCCTTAAAATCTCTTGCCCCAAATGCAACCCCCAAATGCAAAACTGGTTCTCTGTTTGCACATTTCCCCCCTCCTACCTTAGACAATATACCCCCCAATAGTACAGTCAAAATAGTCTACTTTTCAGAAAAGCCGCCATCTTCTATTCTCCAAACTCATGCATCACTGTATCTTCACTATGTTTTGACTGCCCAAGGCAGAAGAATTCCTGCAGTCTGTTGTCTTGCTCAATTGCCATGCAGGCCATGTCTCAGCTTACTCTAGTATATTAATTAACAAGCATCAGCACACATGCTGCTTCCAGATAACTATCACCCATTTAAAGGAGAGCAAATGTTTATTGGACTTTAAAGCATGTTCTGGAAGGATGGATGGTTAAAGTCCCACAGGGTAGCACAGATGGTTAAAGTCCAGTTTCTGTTTCTTTTTAGGGTATGCAGCCAGCCAAGGTTCTCAGTGTTTAATTCATGCCCAGAAATTGGTTGCTTGATTGTAACCTTGATTATCTCAACTTTATGTGTTCTCATGAAGAGGGATAAATATTTAATCAAAGCCCCAAAGCTTTTGATTCAGATTAGCTCAAAGGCAATGAGTGCCTTTAGGGAACCAGGAATCAATCTTTCCAACTTTCTATTTTCTTTTCTATATTTCTAACTTTCCATCTTTCGGTCTGTTTTGGAGTATGTTGTATTCACAATCCCAATAAATAACTTTAATAGTTAGTAAAATAGTCATTAAAATTATCTAAGGAAAACAAAAAAAATATGCTAAGATGTAGAAATGACCACTAGTCAACATTGATTAAATTATCTAATTCTGGAAAGTAGTCTAAGAGGTGACCAACCAAACCTCATGTGGAAAGCTCTGCAAGAGAATAGATGCCATCCTCACAAACTGAAGGCTTCCTTGTCTTTCTCCTATCATCAAAGTGGGGCATCCCAAGCAGTTTCTTCCAGAGTGATCATACTGGGCAGATACATTCTGATCAGAGGAGGAGGCAATCCAAGCCATTAAGCTTTCCAGATGGTCTTCAAAGGCAGCTCCATGCAAAGCACTTTGCAGTAGTCCAACCAAGTCATGCTGATTCAGTCCCCATTGTTCAATTGAAATCGTATTCTTGTCATATGAATATGCTAATATAGAACTTGTTTACTGGAGCTATTGATTGCTTTAGTTATTTATAATAACAATGATCAGGCTGCCTTTGTGGGACTTCATCTTCAAAGCAACAATCATTCAAAGATATGAGGGTGGCTTTCATATTGCTTATTAATCATCACTTTTTCTGAACCAAGGCACTTCTTTTGCTCTCCTCATAAGAATTGCTCAGCAAGCTCCTCATGATTTCCCCCAGCATCTGGATGTATTCTATATTTGTCATATTCTTAAAAAAGAAATGGTCAGAAGTTCTGTATAAAAGCAGAAAAGTGTATGGTCTTTCTTGGGAGTGAACCCCATGTTACTCATTTAAATTCATAAACTCATGTTCAAATTTAGTCTCTAGTCAATAAAAATCTATAATTTTTTTGGCAAGGGAGAGTGAGACTCTTCACTTCATTGTGCTTGCATCTTTTATCTTATTAATAATATTATTTTTTCACCAAATAAAAACTTTACACTAACCTAAGAAAAATAAATTGATTGTTTGAACTCAATTTTCCATCCGATCAACGTCGTTATAAAATAAACTTGTGCAACTTCTGTTAGAACAAAAGTTTTATGAACATTTGTGTGAAAGTAACACCTCCAAAGTTGGTGGGGTCAAAGTCAAGTTTGGACCTTCAATGGTTTAAGGGATAAAATTACACCTTACATATCTTCACAGTTATGGCATCTATGTGGAACCTCAATGTATAATGGGCACAAATGTTGCCTCTACTTGTTCTGGAAGGACTTGTGCTGATATTGGAATTGTTATCTCTGAGCTACTCTTTCTACCATAAAAGGGAGAGGAACCCACAGTTTAGGTTGCATAATAGTTGATTTTCATCAACTATTCCTTCCTTCCTTCCTTCCATCCATCCATCCATCGATAGACATATTAAATCTTTGGTAGGTTTAATCTATCTCTTTCAGGGATATTTACAATAACAACAAGCATCTAAAGATGGTTTAAAAAATAAGTGGCAGTGAACATTTGAGACTACACACAGGTATCACCCTGTTATTGTCATTCTTCCTTTAGCCCCATGGGACCAAAAAAAAGTTTTAAAAGACCAGGTGCATCCTATAAGATGCAAATACATTGATCAAGCTATTTAACCACCCTGGGTACAGGGAAAAATCTATGAAACCAAATTATCATTTTTCAGATTAATGAACAGCCATTAATGGGTACAGTCTTATCACAAATTCACCTAAGAGAAGTAGAGCCCATAGTACATCTTACCGGCTTATGAACAAGAATATATTGACAGGGGCACCTGTCAAAAATCTCCTGATATAGAGCTTCATTGTTCTGGTGAACTTTACAAACAAAGAAGAATTCAGCCAACAAAGGAGATAAAATTAGTCTGGCAAAAGTCATCCTCAAGAAATGTATATTAATTATTTAGGATTACAACAGGATGTTTTCACGCTAAATGTTTACAAAGTTAATTTCTCTATTCTAGAAGCTTTCTAAGTGTCATTGTCAAGTTGAAGAGTCTATAGTCATTTGGATATTCTGGGTCTGTTTCTCAAGAATTTGCTTGCGTTTAATCTCATTGCACTTTCCCTGTTTTCCAAGAATTTAAAAAAAGAGGTAAGTGTGTGATTATATCTTTAAATTATTTTATTATGCAATGATGTTAGGCTTGAAGACTCAAAAGTGGTTTTTTTCCAAAAGGCAACAGGACTGGAGTTTTTTTTCCCTTGGGAGAGAAAAAGACGTTTCAGTTCTCATCTAAGAAACTTCATGAGAAGTGAAATTACCACTGGCCAGGTTGGCCAAAATGTTCACAAATAGACCAGCAAATTGTTGGAAATGTAACTATGATCAAGGGACCTTTTATCATATGTGGTGGATATGCCCAGAGGCCAAAAAATATTGGAGGAAAATTAAAAAATGGGATGAAACCAGGGTTATTTTTATTGGGCATTACAAAAGGAAACATAAACAAGAAAAACCAATACATTATGCTTCACATAATGGCAGCCAGGATTATATATGCCCAATATTGGAAACAAGAAAATATACCCTCAAATGCTATGATAATAAAAAAAGGTGCTCAAATGTGTGGAAATGGATAAATTAATGAAGGAATTAAAAGAGAGAGAAGAAACAGAGTATTATAAGATCTGGAATAGATGGTATGATTGGCTTGAAAATAGAAGTAAAATTAATATATATAGAATACAGAGAAGATGTACTAAATTGAATTGCATAAATGTATATTAATATATGCTTATAAATACAATACAAGATTGTAAAAATGTATCAAAAGTATTATATATAAATATGAAGAAATATATTATATTAGAAGTATATATACTATATGGCAAGAAATATTATGTTTTATACCTACTCTGAGGTGAATTATTGTACAATATAAAAAGGGTACTACATAATGGTATATATGTAACTATCCATAAAGATAAGTTTGTACATATAAAGATAAGAAATTATGAAATGTATAAAATAATTGGCCATGAATGGAAAAGTTAAACAGGATTGATACTGATCATGGAAAGCTGTAAAAGTGGAATGTGATTTTAAACTAAAAAAGGCTCAATAAAAATTATTTGAAAAAAATAAAATAAAAATGTTTTCCTAGGAGACTTACCTATTTAAAAGAGAGAGAGAGAGAGAAGCAAAATTTCTTCTTCCTCATCGGAAAAAAACATAGTCCAGTTGCCTTTTGAAAAAACACCTTTGAGACAACCATGACTTGGATGAGAATTTCCCTAGACAAGGCTTGAAGGCTTTCTTTACTTAACAAAAGAAATTACCATCCATTACCATCTCTTTCGTTGTTCTCTTGAGCTCCAATTCATCATTGCGTTTATTTTTGTCTGGTCACATCCTGTTTCCTTTGTGGGATCTAGAACAAGATTTGAACAATTTAAGTTAACACTGTTCTATTTACTTCATTCAGCAGACTGGCTATTTACTTACTTTTTTCTTGTTCCAGGTATAGCCAATCCTATCCCTTTTTATTATTTTTAGCAATCTCCACAAACCTGCAGCAAAATCATTTTAACATTGGATCTTTTGCTACTTTCCTTACATTTTTCAGTTCCTTGATTGTATTTGCTAGAAATAATTTATCCTTCCTTCGATTTTCTATACATGTTCCTTTTATATCTGAGCTCATTAGAAAACTTCTTATACAGTCACCCCGGTTTCTTTCATTTTTCTTCATAAGGTCTTCCCAGTCTTCTTTTAAAAAAAACCCTTAAAACCTTCAGCATGGATAAAATGGCAAAGACACAGTAAGTGAGAGGAGGCCCAATAGCAAAGTAAAGAAATTTAATTAACTTCAGTTAAAGGGTTTATTTAAGAGATAAGACAGATAAAGATACAGAAATTGGACACAGCTCTTAAAAGTAAAAAACAGGGAAAATGCATATTTAACTGTGAATTACTCAGAACAATTCACATAGAAGAACAGCTAATAGATGGAGCTGAATTTCATGGGTAGAGCTGAAGATGGTTTGATATGTGGAAAACATCTCTCTGTTTAACTGGACGATTTCCAGAGAAAAAGACAAATGCTAAAAAGAGTAGCAGATTGGCCTCTCATTTGCATCTCCTCAAAATGCCAATAAATTACACAGCAAGTAGGGTGAGATGTAAATTGGAATTGGAGAAATACCTCCCTCCCCTCAATTCCCATCTACATTGGTGCAAAATATATTGTCTTGGATCTCTGCCACTTTCTCAACCACCTTTTCTTTTTAAAGAAGGCTGGAGACTGGGCAGAAACTGTCAAACAAAGCCATACTGAATTTCCCATCCCAAAGCACAGGCACCACATGGAGAAGTTGTGTTGTAAAAATAAATCTAAAGCAGACACCAAGTGCGAAGCATTCTAATGTGATAGCTAACAGATACCATGAAGTCTGTGAAGAAATGGCACCATTTAGTTATACCAGAACCTAGT
The DNA here is from genome assembly GCA_032467955.1 of Pseudoxenodon macrops. Classification (NCBI taxonomy): domain Eukaryota; kingdom Metazoa; phylum Chordata; class Lepidosauria; order Squamata; family Pseudoxenodontidae; genus Pseudoxenodon; species Pseudoxenodon macrops. Next base: position 133,719 of record JANHFT010001594.1, read on the forward strand.
TTCTTTCTAGCTATATACTGTAATTCTCATAAAGACAGTGAATACAGAGCAGAGGTGGGTTCCTACCGGTTCTATCTGGTTCTGTAGAGTAGGTAGTAACTCCGTGATGATGTCACGGAGCCGGTTCTGTTGGTGGCTCCGTGGGCACCGCCATCTTGGATTTTTGCTTCTGCACATGCACAGAAGCTAGCTTTTGACTGCCATGTGCACACTTGAGGTGTAACCCTGAGCGAACCGGCGATAAGAAGATTCAGAACCCACCTCTGATATAGAGGGCTGTTGTTTCTGTCACCTCCCCTCTTTTTAAATCAAACATAAGCATGGGGGACCACACAGTAAAAGGAAGGGGGTTAAACCTCTTCGCCCTGAGATCCCACTTCATATTCTTTACCCACTTTGTGCCTGCAACATGCATAAAAAAGAAAGCCACTATTTATTTATTTGGATTTTCCTTCTCATGCATTTTTCAGGCATACCAAATCTTTCTTATTTATATGCATGGGTTATATGGCCATCCATCTTGTTTAACCTGACTTTGGGCATATTAAACAAATACAATAAATAAATACCAAAAACAAATTAAATAAATTAAAATTAAAATTAATTGGCTGACTGTTAGCCCAAACTACTTTTTTTTTTAATTAGTTATAACAAACAGAATCTTGCAAACCTGATTGTGCTGTACCTCCTCTACCTTCTTATAGTTCAGGGAATTAGGAAGGTGTCTGCCTGGGCTGTTTCTGAATGTTATATTGCTGTCCTGGATTTAAATATTTCAGCATCTTTTGCCTAGGTAATTAAAAAAAGTGGGGGGCTTCAGTGCTGACTCCTGAACAAGTCCCAGCAGTATTCTTGGCAAGATTTTCAAAAGTGGTTTGCCCTTGCCTTCACCCTAGAGCTGATAGACGGTGAATGGCCCAGCTGTCTTTATGCCTCAGGGGAGCGACTTTAAGTTAACTCACAGCTCCCAGTTTCTAGCATGGTTCTTTAACATTTCCTCAAATCTATCATGGAGTTATCAGAAGAGGCTAACTGCTCTCCTGATGCTTTCCCCTCATGCCCATGAAAACTGCCAAGTCTTAAGAACTTTCCAGAAGGTTGTTGATATGTTATAGAGTACTGATCCAAACCTCCTTTTGTTCACTTACTTTTGAAAGGCAAGTGGGAGGAAACTAATAGAACATACCCTTTTAAATCCCATGTCTCACTGTATGCATCTTATGGCTCATGGTCATTCTAGACATTTGCCTTACCTATTCACAGAAGTTCAAGATCTGTATATGATGCCTATCACACTCACGTTCCCTTGAACATGGCCAAGTACTGTTAAACTCCCTCCAGCTTAAGTGCCAAAATTTGGTACTGTCTAAAGAATAGGTGGCTTACAAATCCTTGCAGGATATGAAGTTGTTTTGGATAGCCATTACAGAGAAAGACATCGAGCAGCCGTTTCTCTTCTGCTTTTCTTAGTGTTGTGATGCTGCAGTGTGTCCCGGCCCTTTTGAACAGGGTCTGGACCAGGGGTGAGTTCTAACTTACCTCGCCGCATGGGTGCGCCACGTCGGCGCGCTCCTGCACAGAAGAAGAAAAAGCCGAAAAAGCCCCCCCCAAAAAAGGCCAAAAACAAGATGGCAACACATGCGCAGTACCGGAAACTCAGCTTCTGTGCAGGTGCAGAAGAAAAAAAAGCCAAAAGAAATTCAATTTTTTTTTTATGACAACAATTTTTTTTAAAAAGATGGTGGCGCTCACAGACCAGAACCGGCTCTGTGACGTCACCGGTGGCCTACTACCTACTTGTAGAACTGGTTCAAACTGGTAGGAACCCACTGGTGTCTGGTCTGGACACAACCTCTTTTGTATGCAGTGGGATGGTTGCTTGTGAAGCTGAGGATCTGTTGCATGTACATGGGTTTGCGGTAGACATGGGTTTCTAGTTCTCCATTGTTTAATCTCCTTATGTCAATATCGAGGAATAGGTATTTGTTGTCTGTTTCCTCTTCACGTGTGAATTTGATCCCAGGGAATATGTTATTTAGTAAGTGATACATTTCTTCAATTTGGGAGCATTTGATGGTGACGAAGGTGTCATCGATGTAGCGTGTCCACAATTTTGGTTGGATGATAGATAGAGCTATGGATTTGAGTCATTGCATGACTGTTTCTGCTATTAGGCCTGATATCAGGGTACCTTGTACTTGCTTATAGATTTTCCCATTGAACTTGAAGTATATGTTGAGGCAATAGATCCAGGAGTTTCATGATGGTATTACCCATCTTGCACTACCCATGATTTTACTTGGCTTAATTTTCACAGTTTTCTCATGTTACCTAAACATTCCATCAAGATATGCTATTCTTGTACTTGATCTAGATTTCTTTATTTTTACCATGTTTAACATATACAACTTGTCATCATTCACTCAATGTTCCCTGCTAGCATAACTATCTTGGTATCTGATACATTGCTTTTCAAGTCCATGTTCTGTGTTGCATCATACATTCTATCTAACATTTGGCCCAGATCATTCAGATTCTTAGCCAAAAATGAAGTGTTATCTACATCCAAAAATACTTGTACATTCACATCTTCAACCAACACTTTCATCATAACTATTTCTTATACACTTGTTCAAAAGTTTCTTTAAACAACCAAATGAAGTCACCATCCATGCCCCATTACCTAATCAGTGTTGTTGTTTTTTAAAATATGTTTTTTGGTCCCATATGCATTCACTTGTGTTGCTCATCCTACTTTGGTCAATCAGTTTTTTCTGTCATGGCCCAGGATTCAGACACTGACTCAAAATATAAATCACCTGAGCCTGACCAAACCCAGGCTCTACATAAAAGTCTAGAGCAGTCAGATAATGATGATGTAAGGTCTCCAAATCCTGGTACCTGGAGATGATAGAGAGTTGTCTGATTCAAGAGACATGTGTTGGAATTAACCATCTGATCTCCAGCTCTTATGTGACATTCGTGAAAAATTTGACCTGCAGACTAGTTAACAACCCTGGCTTGGATCTTGGAAATTTGGACTGGATTTTGACTATTCTTCTGAAAAATTCTTCTAATAGCAAAACCACTCAGACAAGCTTCTCTTTTCAGACTCTGTTTTGGTTTCCATTCCTGGACTGCTGTTATTTCTTTGACCTTGAGGATGATTGTGCTAATTTCTATAGCAACTGTGTGTATGAATGTGTATTTGAAATAAGAAGCAGGGCATTTTCATATATTGCTTTTTAGTAAGTTGGAGAAAGCATAGATTAGGTTTCCAGATTTATACCCATGCTGCATGCAATATTACCTGTTGATAGTAAGTACCAGTTAGTTTGGGCATATTTTGCAAGTGTGCTGCAGGTGCAAACAAAGTCCAGTTTTATCCATATATGATCACTCCAATCTATTTAAGGTAGAATTTCTAATCTAGAGCTGACCATGGAGGTGAACATGCTGTTATTTATATTACAATGACTAGAAGGTATATGCAGTGAAAACAAAAATTCAATCAAATATCAATGATGTGCCAGTGAATTTCAGCACTGCATAGGGGAGAAAGGAACCCTAGAGATTACAAGAATGGGACAGAGGGAAACACGTCCATCATGCATAAATAAAACATATGCATATGCAGCTTGTGAATATCTATATCTACTTAATCTCTGTTGTGCATATATAAGAAGGGAGATGCAGAAACTAATCATGTAAAAGTTTATATGTGCATAGGTTATAAACACCCATCAGTCTCTAGCTAAATGTGTGAGGTTGGGAGGCAAGTACAATTTAATTCTAACCTTCTACGAGGTCAGGTTCATGCAACTGTCATTTGAATGTGGCTCATATTTTACAGCTCTCAAAGCAATTAGCCACCTGGAAGGTAAAGATGTAACCAACCAATGTTCTTTAATATGGCTGAATTAATCCATGCTTGAATTATTTAGATTAACTAAATGTAAAAATCAAGTTCCCCACTTGCCCTTGGGTCATTAAAAAATAATGTTATAACAATACTGGATTTCAAACTGTGCCTTCAGAAGTCAAATAATCTCCGGATAAGAACCAGTCAGTTCCATTTGTTTAGGCATATGCATTTTTCTTAAAAGAATGTGTAAGGAAGATGTGATGAGTAATTCATTCCTACAGCCTTTAAAATTGCATTGGCTTAGGTTGCTCTGGGTGTATCACTTCAAGGCATGCCTCAGCCACTCATGCTACTGTTATACATATGTTATTTCTTACCTGACTCCATCCTCCTCCACCATGGTTACATTTTTCAGAACCCATCATGTCTGCCTATTATGATCTGTGGGACCTTGGAGGACAGAAGGAAGAACAGCCTAGACAACTGTCATGGAAAAAGTGTCTCAGCTACAGAAGGAAATAGAGCCTGGGAAGCATCTCAAGGGGGACCCTCCCTAGTATTCTTTTAAAAAGTGTAAATGGGGGGGGAAGGAGAAAAATGATTTCAGAGTTGCAAGAGTCTATTACTGTAACCTTATAGTAAAGTTGCTATTGCTGTTGTTGGTTGTGAAGTCATGTCCCACCCATCGTGACCCCATGGACAACGTTCCTCCAGGCCTTCCTGTCCTCTACCATCCCCCAGATGGTATTGCTATTAGAACTCATAGTTTGTACTTATCGCCTGGACTACCTCAAAGAGCTGCCACTGCCTTTGAAATTCTAAACAGAATTTCTGCAGATGAGAGGTGGTTGATTTATTTTTTTTAGGTGACGTAAGGCTGCAGGCAATTCACATTATTCTTTTATTAGCCGATTTAAATACTAGTTTAGCCTCACAACCTATGCTGTGGTTTTCAATTTGTCCTTTGGAGAGACTACACAGAGTTTTTTCTCATTGCTTCATAAAAGAGATCCCCAGTAATATGGCACAGGGCAGCTATTATGTCTATCTGAGAGTGACCCAGGTTAAAAATCCTGCTGTGCTTTGCCATGGACTGTTCCATATGGATAGGAAATCCTTTTAATAAGAATAAAACAATAGACCATGAAGGGAAGGGAAGTTAAGGGCCCAACCAGCTGTTACATGGTAACCGAGATGTGTAACTTTCTCTATTTTACTAGGAAGTGTGTGAAAGACTTGATTGACCAAATTATGATCTATAATACCCGTGAGCTTATTTCACATATGAAACTTGGAATATAAGAAGAGCAAATGATAAAGAGCATGAATTTACACTTAGTATAAAAATAGCTCTGTGTCTGTGAAAGACTAAGAAGGTAATGTATCCGAACAAAGGTGGTTTGATCTTGTAGAATAAATTTGATGAATACCTGCAGAAGATGAAGGTGTAGGTTTAATTACAAAGAAAGGAGCTAAATTATATATCAGAAAGTACACATTTGTGACATTTCAGTTGCTCTGGTATTTATGAATGTAGAAATTCCGAGATTGACGATAGTTCCATCATGTTCTCTAACTCTGTCTTTTCTTAAACTAGGACAATTTTTTTCCCACAAGAAAAGCATCCCTCTGGCTTTTCTCACGTACAGTATGTAATGTGTTATTTTTAAATATGTGTAGCCCTTAAATATGAAACAACAATAGCACACAAGAAAACCCTTACAATTTAGGACAGCAATAATGTTGTGCTTTGGATGAGAACTGTTAATGATGATATTTTTCATTAGAAAATGAATGTTGTTTTATATATATTTATATATAGGCTGCATAAACAGAAGGATAGAATCAAGATCATGTGAAGTGTTAATACCACTTTATAATGCCTTGGTAAGGCCA
>JANHFT010001594.1:150728-164132 GCA_032467955.1 Pseudoxenodon macrops
GGGCTCTTCAAGATCTCTTTCCCCAACCTTATCTGTTGCCAGTAGAGACGACCTTGGTTCTCACAAGAAAACTCCCTGTTGTGTCTGGTAATGCATTTCAACCTCCTTCCCTTGTGTGGCAACTGAGGAACAGAAAGATGGTTGAGGCCAGGTTTGGTTCGAAGTTGACACCGTTCTTAGAATTCCTCATGATGCCAGCGTTGAATCCAACATCAAGTGACATTACTTGGATAAATCATCTTTTTGAAGGATTCAGGGCATATTTGGCAATATCCGCTAGGAAATTAGGTATTAATAGAAAGAATCTAATCTGACTAATTTCTCCCTGGATTAAAAACTTCTCACTTAATAACCGTAGTGCTAAAAAATAGCGACACAGAAGACGATTCCAGTTCCAATGTCAAGTCAACCAAATCGGAGAAAAAGAAGAGTGCGACATCAATGTTTCAGACTGGAGGAGAAGGCCTCAAGGAGAAGAAAGCTAAAAAGAAGGGTAGGTGCAGCATTTGCTGATAGAAATACCGAAAGAAGATACATTCACTTATTCAAATGACCTCACACTCAGAATGTTTGGTACTGATGGGCTATAAGTGAGAGTTGTGAGTCATCATGCTCTTATTTCGGCTGTTTTGAAAAATTCCCCACTTGATAGTCAGGGATTTCTTGCCACTTGCTGAAACCAAAATCAATATGCAAACCTTGTTATCTGGTCCATCAGTGACAGCTGCAAAGTAGGAGCAGAAACAGAACTTTTTTTCGAAGTGACCCAACATTTGTGAAATGTCTTTCCATAGAATACACATTGGGCTTCCTCTTTTGCAATCTTTAGGACAGGGTGCAAAAAGTGCAGTCTAATTATATCTAGAACCTAGTCTAGAGCCTGCAAAATAGATGAGAGCACAAAGCGAAGCACCTTTTTGCATTTTGAAGGGTTCCGTTTTTGCTTTAAAGAGGGGAAATTAAAGTCTTAAAATTTGCAACTACCCTTTCATTCTTAAAGTTCTGGAATTGCCACTAAGATACATGTTTTGTCCTTCTCTCTACCATGCCTATAGACTGTGGCCTTTGAGCCAAAGAGAAATTGTATACCTTGCTTTAAAATGACATTCAAGACATATTTATTCCAGGCCCAATTTACGTAGATAATTATACTGTAACATGTGTCTAACTAAGGTTTTATCTGGTGTTTATCTTTCTTTGTTTCCTGCTTGTTATATAGACTATGTATTTTGTGTCTGAAGCATATTGTAACTCCCTTGGTAAAGGTACTTATCACTTAAAAAAAGCAGGCTGAAAATCTATTAGATAAAGATTAGTGACAAAAATATTTGCTTTTCTGTCAGTGACAAAATGGGAAAAGGAAATTCTGAGATTGCTGACGAAGGATAATCTAGATGCTGCTGTCATCTGTATAACCATCAGGTGGTTTCTATAATCTTTTTTTCTACAGTTCCCGCCAAAGCCATGGGAAATGAAAGTGAGGAAGAGGTAGTCCATAAGAACTCCAACCGGAAAGGGAAAGTCAAGAAATCCAAAAAGGTAATTAGTGAGAGATTCCTAAAGGATGAAGCCAACCTCCTTGGCATACTAAAGCAGAAAATTTAGGATTCCTGCCCTATACATTCATATTCCCAGCTTCCCTCGTTTATATCTCTAATATTTCTGTTTGATTTTACTCATTATTTATGAATCAATTACAGGTAGCCCTCACATATTCACTGCCTCCTTCAGCAACGGTTTGAAATTACAAGGGTGCTAAAAAAATAGGTTTATGACCTACGGTCCTTGAACTTGTAGCTTTTGTAGTGTCCTCGTGGTCACATGATTGTGATTCGGATGTTGCATGCTTTTACAAAAGTCACAGCATCCTCCAGTCATGTGGTTCCGATTTGACACCTTCACAGTCAGTTTCTGACAAGCAAGGTCAGTGGTGAAGCCTGCAGGAAGTCCACAAGTTGCAGTCCTGTAATATCTCATTTAGCAACCTATGCTGATTAGCTTAATGACCACAGTGGAAACGACACTGTAAGTCCAGAATGGTCCATGACATTTCATTTTACAATCGCATCACTAAACAACAGAAGTGCTGATTCCAACTACTATCGGTAAACAAGGACTACTTGTACACATGAAAGTTGCTTCTTACATATTGGAATCTGCCCTGATACTTCATTACAACGGCTGATAGAATAGAATAGAATAGAATAGAATAGAATAGAATAGAATAGAATAACAGAGTTAGAAGGGACCTTGGAGGTCTTCTAGTCCAAACCCCTGCCTAGGCAGGCAACCATACACCACTTCAGACAAATGGTTATCTAACATCTTCTTAAAAACTTCCAGTGTTCAGTGTTGAACTATGGGATGTTGTTTTTGCAGACGTTTCATTACCCAGTGAGGTAATTTCATCATGATATGTCCTCAGAAAAATAGGGATTACAGAGCATCTACATGTTCTGTTCATGCAAAGCCTTTATAAGATCAGGAAGCTACAGTCCAGGTAAACATGGACATGGTAAAAGAGACTGGCTTCAGGTTGACCAGAGATTGAGACAAGGCTATATTCTGTCGCCATAGTTATTCAGCCTATATGTTGAATAAGTGTCGAGGGAGCTGGACCGGAAGGAAATAACCTTGGTTTTAAAATTGAAAAAAGAAACATTGATAACTTGTGCTATGCTGGTGATACTATTCTGATAGATGAAAATGCAAATGATCTGAAAACTCTGAGAATGAAAGTCCAAAAGCACAATGAAAAATAAAAGCAAACTAAAATCCAATATAAAATCCAGACTAACAATAACAATAATGGCAACTAGCCTTAGAACTGACAGTAAAGGTATTAAAGAAGTGAATGGTTTCTGCCTTCTAGGATCATCTATCACTGATTAAAAAAACCACTAACCATCAGGAAATATACCACAGACTAGTACTAGATGGAGAAGGATTGAAAGCATTGGAAATGATTCAAATGCTGTAATGTGTCTATGCCTATAAGGATGAGAATCATGCAAGGCGTGGTTGTTCCCTATGACTTTGCATGGAAATTAGAATTGGACTCTAAAGAAGCAGAATAAAAAGATTGCTGAATTTGAATGTGGGTATTGGTGAAGATTTCTGAAAATACTATGGATACCCAAGAAAACAGGCAAAGGAATCGTGCAAGAAATCAACCCAGATGTTTCACACAAAGCACAAAGAATCAGGCTCAAAATATGCTATTTTGGACACCATTTGTGAAGGTCTTGAGAAATCTATAATAGTGGAAGGAAGGGGAATAATACTATGATAAGAAGCAAGATGAATGGATTCAGGTACAGGAACATTGGGTGTGCTTTTTGGAAGACTTGAAGGACCAAGTCAGAAACAGATCATCCCAGAAAAAAACTTTTTTCTTGCCTTGACATCAACTTGATAGTTCATAATCAGTCATTCAATCCGTGAACGTGTTATCTACCTGTCCTAGAGGTGGCAGGTTAAATATACAGGCATAATATTAACTTTCTCAACTGCTGATCCCTATCATACTTTTCTAACCTCTGTGGCTTGCTGCTGAATAGCACTATCCCAATTTGAGGTGCATAGTATATCTTATTTTACCAAGAAGTAATTGTGCTATTACCACTGAAGCATAACATGCAATAATAACAAATGTACAGATTCCCATTTTCATTTATTCCGACTCTCAGCAATCTAGATGAGACTAGTTCATCTTTTCTGGCATACAATGCAGTATTAGAGTTGAGCTCTTAAAAAAGAGAGAAAAGGGAAGTTCAAAGAATAACAAGCAGTGTATGGAGCAATGTGGAGAGATGGGGGAAGCAAGGATGATTTGAAAGGATAGACTTGAGAGCACATAATGGAGTGACTAATATTGGTGTAAAGTCATTTCTCTTACTCTTTCTTATCACAGGCCTGTAAATTCCTTAGCTTCATTACTCAGTATCTGCACCCTGCATAATCACAATTACCCTGAAAGGGAACAGTATGGTAGGTGTGAATGTGAATGTAATCAATGAGAGAAGCAACCTGGAATTACGGAGAAACTTCCTAACAGTGAGGACAATTAACCAGTGAAACAGCTTGCCTCCAGAAATCATGAGAGCTCCATCATTGGAGGTTTTTAAGAAGTGACTAGACCCGTGATGGTGAACCTATGGCACATGTGCCACAGGTGGCACACACAGCCATATCTGAGGGCATGCGAGGCATTGCCCTATGTCAGCTCCAGCTTGCATGTGTGTGCTGGCCAGCTGATTTTCACCCTTCCAAAAGGGGGGAGACCATTTTCACCCTCCCCAGGCTTCAGGAAAGCCTTCGGAGCCTGTGGATGGCGAAAAACGGACCCAACAGGCCAACCGGAAGTTCGGAAATGAACTTCCAGTATGCCCTTTGGGCTGTTTTTCACCCTCCCCAGGTTTCAAAAAAGCCTCCTGAAGCCTGTGGATGGTGTAAAACAGGACAATGGGCCTACCAGGAGACTTTGGCGAGGTCTGCACACATGGGCAGGTGAGCAGAGTGGGGGGGTCATTGTGCGCACATGTGTGGGGGAACGACCCACCCGTGCGACCCCCATTTTTGGCACGCAATGGCAAAAGGATTAGCCATCACTGGACTAGACAGTCATTCATCTGAAATGGTTCTTCTGCTTGAACAGGGGCTGGACAAGAAGACCTCCAAAGTCCCTTCCAGCTCTGTCCTATTCTAACACATGACTTGGAGAGTTATTTGTGACCCTAGAATTCTTAGCCATTCCTCTGCAAGCTGAGGCCCCACAACAGTACTAGGTATCTATAGTTCCTCAGAGTGTTTTGAGAGAGCGCTCCTTCAATCAGCAGTAAAAATGTATGCTCTGATAAATAAATGTGGATGTCAGTTTTCATATATATCTTGCATGGGTTGGTAAAATCTAGCACATTAATTTGCAGTTTGTTGTAAAACAGGCTTTCCAAATTAAAAAAACGTTCAAGAAAGTAGAATGCTTACATAATTTTCTGAAAATATGACATTCCATCTGCAGTGGGTTGCGGCGTTATTTTTCATACCCCTTTGATACTTGCCTAGCTACTGCCAACACCATTGCTGTTGGCTGTCCCACCACCGCCAACTCCTTGTCAAATGAGATTACACAGATCAGGCAATCACATTCATCAAAATATAATGGTGTCATTGTATGTGCTAAGGATGTTCGGCACAGTGCCGTGACCGCCATGCGATAGCAACATGCCATGTGATGTGAAGACTGCTGGCAAAATTTTGAACCGGAGAAAGAAAAGACTGTTGAGAAAAACAAATCAAAGAATGTTTTGGCAGAGAGGGGGGGCGGCGGAGGACCCAGCAGTTTCAGTACAGTTCTAATTAAAAGTGAAATCTATCTTCCAAGAAGGAAGAATAGTCTGAATGTTATCTATAGCATCTATAATTGTTCTATTGCCGTCTACATATCTCTAGTTAGCACATATAAAGGCTGCTTTATGTGAGGCTCCTGGCTCTAATAATAATCGTTCTGTCACTGGATTTGCAATTTATTTTCCACCCGGATGATGAAAGCTCATCCCACTCAACCCCACCCACTTTTATTGGGCATTAGACAGCTGTTGCTTTGAGTGGAGAAAGTTCATTTCACCTGAGCAACCCTTTAACGTTTCATACATGTTCATGCTAACCTTTGCAATGGCATCTTTTTATCACCCTATTTGGCACTTTAGTAGCAATTTTAATTAGTGCTAAAATGCTTTTCCAGCTAGGGAAAGTTTTTTTTTTTTAAGTATAATATTAGTGAGATACCAATTAAATGAAAGAATATTGCAGTGCTACTGTAACTGGATGATTTGAATTGTTACAATGTCTCAGGCTCTCTTAGGCACAGTAGTATAGCATAAACGTAATAACAGAAATGAAACCATATAGTTTATAGGTATTTTTAACTGGTAGAAATCTTTTCTGGTCAGTGTATTGCTAATTGTCTATGGAGATTCTCAATCATCCATATCATAGTTGTCCCAAAGGTTTCTTTTTTTTCTTCTCAAGAGACAACTGGACTTTCTGGTTTATCTTTGAAGATGCTTCTTTGAAGTCACTCTAGACTTGAAGACGCTTCTTGGATGAGAAGTGAAACATCTTCAAAAAAAACCCAGAAAGTCCAATTGCCTCTTGAAGAAAAAAACATCTTGTTTTTGCCAAGATGGTTAACAGCAGAGACGTGAAATGTGTATGAGTGTATGCATCAAGAAGGAATGAGAGACTGTAGGAAATGTTATTGCTCTTCCAATTGTGTATGAGATTCAGAATGTATGTATCTGTTTTATGGAATCCATACTTTTCCAAACCTCATATCACAGTTCACAAGTCAAAGAAAGAAAAATAGAAAAATGTATGCCTCAAGTGTAAATGTACAAACTTGAATGAATGTGTACAAAATATTGTATAGCAGGGCACGTATGCTTAGAAAATGTATATATTGAGAACATTGTGCAAAATACAGGCATTGGCAGAAATGCAATGAAAATGCATGTGAATATTCAAGTTCTTTTTGAAGAGAACGAACATTTGAGAAACTAAGGAAAAAGAATCTGAGCATAATAGATTTGACTTCATCTGAACTCTGTGTGTACCTAAAAATGATTTGTAGTATTGAGTTATAGCATCATTTAACTGGTGTTTCATCAAGACTTTATGACAACTTGAAGGGACCACTTTGAAAATTGCTCCGGATTCTCTCCAGTTCCATTTCTATGTTGTTCCTCTGGTTTAATGGACAAACTACGCTTTGTAATAGTCCTTTACAGGTTCCCAAATCAATCTAACATGGAAAACAAAGCCTAACAATGAAAAATGGAGTTTAGAAAGGGGGAGGGAGACATGTCTTTGGTACCACAATAACTGGAGACAGGTTCTTCCCCCAGAAGTGTCTATATAGACAGTGGGGGAAGAGGGCAAGTGACAAAATGTGTCTTATGACATCACAATGTGAATCCTTTGACCTATGCACTTGCTTTCAACATCATGTTGTCCTAGCATATGTTTCATCATGCTTTCCCCTCTGATCTTGTAGCAGACTCCTATATACTTGACCCTCTGATGCTGACCGTACACATGCTGAGGTTCCTAACCTCTAGAAAAATAGATATGAAGCCCAGGGATAAAAGCCTTTTCACTTTATGGCTCCCACATGGGGCTACAGTAATACAGAATCACAGAGTGGAAAGTTTTTTTAAGATTATCTAGCCACTACTTAAATAAGTGTACTCCATAGCCACCCAGTTTTTACTTCAAAAAGTGTAACAAAGGAGCCTCCAGGGCAGTTTGCTTCACTATTAAACAACTTCTGTCCCAAAGAACGTCTTCCTATGTTTTCTACTCCCCATTCTATGTTTTCAGAATAAACAGGGGAGGGAAATGTGTGAACATCTACAAGGCAGTCTGTTTTAAATACGTGAAGATAGCAATTGTATTGTTTCTTAATAATATCTTCTCCAGGCTAAACAAATCTAACTACTTCAACCTTTCCACATTGGACATGGCCTTCAGCCTCCACACCATCTGGCTCCATCTGTGGTTGCTTTTAAAATATTTTTCAAAGCATGCTTGTTTTCTCTGGCACTTAATTGCAAGGGCTTTATGGGACTTTATGCCACTTTTAGATATTTAAGATTATGGTTGGTTTTGATTATGTTAAAGTGATTTAATTATAAAGTGGTTTTATAAATCTGTAGTCAGTGTGACTGGTTTAAGTTATAAGATATTTGGGAGAAGTTACAATCGTGAATGATGGCTAACACAAATCTTAAATAAATATATTTAGCCATCCTTCTTTGGATACACTTCAGCACACGAAGTTTTGATTACTGTTTGAATTGCATTGGCCAAAACTGAAGGTGAAGTGTAGTCAAAGCACGATAAAATACAGGTTGTCCTCAACTTATGACCATTTGTTTAGTGACTATTCAAAGTTATAACAACAGTGAAAAAAGTGACTTATCATTGTTTTTCACACTTACTGTCAACGTCCGGAGTTGCCAAAAACCATTGGGGGGGGGCAGAGACACCCAGTCAGGTGTCAGGTACTGGGTGTGGGAAGGAACTCACACTGGTGGAAGGTCAGAGAGCAACAGCTGCAGCTGGATCAAAGGCCATGAATCCAGGCCAGAGAGTGGTTGCTGGAGTAGGACAGTAGCAGTTATGGACGGGACCTGCCGAGCCCTCATAGCCAGCTGGCTGGAAGAAGCTGGTAATGCTGGCTAGAAACACTTTAATTTTTGCTCATCATATGCTGATCTAAGAGACCAATAAAGGCATCTGTTGGACCCCACAGTGTGACCTTTTCTTTTGCTGGCCAGAACTCACGAGATGGAAAATGGGCTGTCTCCAATAGGAAATGGACCACTCACAAGTGCCATGAAGTAGATAAACTTCAAAGCACTGGAAATGAAAATGTTAAGTGTTTCTGCTTTTTCAATTAAGTATTTTTATTTTATTTATTTGTTTTGTTTTATTTGTTTGTCAAACATGTACGCTTATGCACGCCCCTTAAGTTATGTGTGTATGTGTGTGTGTGTGTGAGCTCAGCTCTCCAACATTGTTGATTTTGTTGAGAGATCCAGAGCTGCATTCAGAGTGGTGCAGAATCCTCATGTACTACCGTAATTATCGTAGCCACTCTACCTGCAAATCTGATAGTCATCTCCCTTTCTCCTTTTCTCCCATTGTTCAACAAATTTGTAAAATATTTTTAAAACTTTGGGTCAGGACAAAAGTTGCTGTTTTTTTAATCAACACCTAATTAGCTACAATTGGCTTAATAATAGCATTGTATAGTTCACATTTGTAAATATAAAGAATTTTATTAAAGTTGGCAGCTTCCTGAACTCTCCTCTCTCTCTCCTTCCCTCTCCTCCTACCTCTGTCTCTCACCTCCCCTTCTCCCTCCCTCTCCCTCTGTATGTGTGCACAGTTTGGTGTAGTGGTTAAAACTTAAGGCTAGAAACCAGAAGTGCATGAATTTTAGTCCCACTTTAGACACAAAGCCACATGGGTGACCTTGGACCATTCATCTTGTGTCAGCCCTTGGAAGCAGGCAATGACAAATCACTTCTGAATGACAGATGTTTAGACCAGCGTATCAAATCCTTTTCTATTCTGTTTTTTTTCAAGAGAGAATTCCTTGTGGTCATAGCCGTGTTTTTGTTGTGGTTTGATAGAAAAATGCTCTTGAAATAAATGTTTTATTATTTGTTTCAGGACTTTCCCAAATATCAGCATTAGAAAGTCTGAGTGGTAGTTGAATGGCTCCTTCTATTTTTAAAGATGGAAATGTTTGTTCTTTTCAAGATTTTTAAAACTTCCATTGTTTTGCAATTATTCTCAAAAATCGTAGACAAAGGCTTTGAGTTTCTTCATGGACAGCAGCAGCATATTTATCTCTTGGAGTACAATGTGGTGAGGGCTTCCAGGTTTTCAGCAATCTTAACCTGAGTTCAATCAGGAAGAAGGGACCTTTTTTCCCCAACTTTTCACTCATAACCTCATGAAAGAATGGAGTTTTTAACTCTCAACCCCAGAGCTGAGACACAATCATCTCCATGCTGGAAAATTGTGTGATGAATGGGAGAATATTGTAATCTATGAACTAAACCATATTCTGATATTTTAGCAATATCTACTGTATTTCAGCCTATCAGAGCTCAAACATCCACAATTTAAAAACTGTCCAAGTTTCTGGACTGGAGAAGTTTCCATCTCCAGTGCTGTGACTCCCTGAGTGGTTGTGTAAAGTAAAATCTGAGTAACTTCCAGGTTCCTGAGAAACCTTTAAAGAGATTAACTAATGGAGTTGGGTTATGTGGTGTATTTTGGAGTGAGTATGTGCTTTCATGCTTTCCCTGTACTGTTACCTTGGCTTGCAAGCCCTACCCTTGATTATTTATCTTTCCCAAGTTGAATATATCTTGTCTTGTAATAAAAGATGGAAGCAATGAAATTTTTTATTCAACCTGAAAAAAAAACCTAGATCAAATATTGATGGGGAAAAGTTGCAATCTCAGATAGGTAACCAGACATAAATCTGCTTCCCCATTCACTATATGGAAAGCAGGATAAGTATTGTACTTTGAGGTCTAACAATCCTTTTCTACAAATAATCCCAAATATCTTGAAGTCACCATCTATCCATATTTATTTGAAACTAAGTCTTTTTAACATGAATAGGTTTCATTTTAAATATCTTATTACAAAAGAAAGTTTATTTATGTGGTCATAAATAGGGCTTGCCCCACAAGTAAGTCTATACTGTCTATAGTTTACAGTTTGTAACGTGCATGGCCAAAGATTTGTTATAAAAATTTATTAAGCCTGCAGAGATTCATGAACAGTTTTATAGCTCAGTATTTACTGCAGTGTCTATGGTTCTTTTTTTCTTCTGCTTCTTCCCATCTTCATAATTACCTTGAAGACTGATTATAATCTATTTTTAATTCTTCCTTCAGCCAGGGAATTAAAAATAGAGGATCCATCACAGGTCACACCACCTAGTGCCACGGAAGACTATTCATTCCCGAAAGAATTGAGTTTGTTCTTGTTTTCAAAGAACCAGATTCACTTCTAAATTCCTTACGACCTAGTCTGAAAAGGGAGCTGTTATTTTGCTACGAACAGATCAGAATTTCACTTTCAATACCATAATAGCAAATTGGCTGTTGCCAAGGGAACATGCTGGTGAAGGTCAGAGTTTTCTGGTCATTCTTTATGCTTTAAAGCTTGTTCAGGGACTTGTCAAGAAAAATAAAATGGTGGCATTCTATCCCGCAAGAAGAATTTTAGAAGCAGCTTGTGAAGACAAAGACTGAGAGGCAAGATAAACACTTCTCTCCTGAAAAAGAAAAGATTTGGCAGAGATATCAGCGCAACACTATAAGTACATCAAAGGAAAAATAGAAGAGGAGATTGCCTTTCCGGACAAAGAAGGCAAAAAATAAAGCTTTACAAAAATGAACCTGAAGCATGTTATGGGCAGAATTTAAAATCAGATTAAGATGAAAAGTGATAGGTGACATTCTGAAATAAAACCTATGGTCTGCACCGTAGTAGAAGAGAAAGAATGTCAGAAGAGAAGCTTTTCCTTAATTTCAAGGCTGAATTGGTTAGTTCTGTTAGGACCGCAAGGATTAATAAACTTTGGTTTGAGAGACGAGTGATAAAGCAATCTTCCATGTGGCCAGAGGTAAATTATAAAGATGATTTTTATTTCAGCCATGGTTCACCTGGGTCATGCTGGCTCGGTCAGCTAGTGAGATTTTCTTTTCTTCCTTCCCTTGCAAAGTAAGATTTTTTTTCCCCTTACAGGTCTCTCCTGCTAGTGACAAATGGAAATCCTTTCCCCATGCTTGCCTGCTTCTGCTTGGCATGGGTGATTGATCTGAACTGGGCCTTCTTGGAAAAATGAACCAAATTTAGATTCTACTGGCCCCAAGCCACTTTGCATATGTAAAGCTCATGAAGACCTGACAGGAGAATTGCTAGTGGTTTGTTTTCCATTTAGATGCAGTGCAGTGAAGGGTTTCAAAAAGTTTTACTACTGGTTCTGTGCAGGGGTGGGTTCTAACTTACCTCGCAGCCGGTTCGCTGCCTCCCGCGCCGCGTGGGCACGCTTCGTGTGCGTGGGCATGCCTCATGTGCATGGGTGCGCCTCATGTGCACATGCGTGTGCCTCATGCGTGCACGCATGCACAGTAGAAAAAAGCCCCAACCCCCCAAAAAGGCTGAAAACAAGATGGCGACGCATGCACAGTGCCGGAAACTCAGCTTCTGCACATGCGCAGAAGGGAAAAATATAAAAAATAATTCCCCCCCAAAAAAATTTTTTCAAAAAAAAGATGCCGGTGCCCACGGAGCAGAACTGTGACATCACTGGCGGCCTACTACCTACTCGGTAGAACCAGTCCAAACCAGTAGGAACTCACCTCTGGTTCTGTGTGCTTGGTGTGCTTGGTGTGTGCTTGGTGTGTGTGGCATGGCTTGGCTTGGTGGGCATGGCTTGGACGTGGCTTGGTGGGCATGGCAGTGTAAAATCCCCATTCCCACCCCACTCCAGGGGAAGGTTAGGCAAATTCCCTATTTCCTACCGATCAGCTGGGACTCAGGAGGCAGAGAATAGATGGGGGCGGGGCCAGTCAGAGGTGGTATTTACTGGTTCTCCGAACTATTCAAAATTTCCGCTACCGGTTATCCAGAAATGGTCAGAATCTGCTGAATCCCACCTCTGGTGCAGTGGAAAATTCGATAAGAGAGGAGTCATCTCACATTGAAGCTTCTTTCTGAAACACGTGCCAGGGAAAAGCCATTTGCTCTGAATGCTAACTGCCTACCATAGCCAAGGACAGGAACTTAAAACTGTATCTTTACGGTGCTTCTAATTCTAATCATGCATGAAAAGGCATAAAATGTCAGTGCCCACCTAAACTGTCATGTTCCTGCTCTCCTTTCATTCACAACTGAACCACCATGTTTAGTTTAATCTTCAGTCCCAAGAACCTGCCGTCTTTGTATTTCCCTTCATTTTTAATAGAAACATAGAAAATTGACAGCAGAAATAGACCCAGTGTTCCATCAAGTCTGCCTTTTGAGTTTTGGTTTGTTTGGGCTTGTTTGTTTTCTTTTTTGTTTGTTTGTTTATTATGTTTATTCATTTTTATTATTTTATTTGGGCAGTTTGGTAGCCTAGAGTGGAGCTCTTGCCTCACAATCAGGAGGATGTGAGTTCGATCCTAGCTAGTGGCAGATATTTCTCTCTCTGGGTACAAAAAGAAAATATCTACTATGAGCGCTGCATAGGTGACAGGAAAGGCATCCGGCCAGTAAATGCTCAGTTCCAATCAGTCACCTGAACTCCACTCCATTGCAAGGGATTACAGGTCATTAAAAGAAAACTATATATATTTTATTTAATGAGCATTTGTCTGTAGATCATTCTGAAGCATCCATGAAATGCTTATGCCTTGGTGTAGCTTCAGCCCAGGACATTCTGGAAGAACCATTAGAGACTGTCTACTACAAATTTCACCATGGCTGCTGCCTGCAACAGCATATATTAATTAAATAGCCACATATATTACACAAACATAATCTAAGTAACAAATATCCTATTCATACTTTCAGATTCAGGGGTTCATTTGTCACCGTGCCACAATTTCCAGTAGAAACTTTTATAATTTTTAAAATAATTTTTATTACAGAGATTTTTTCATAAGATAAAAAAGTGCAACAATTTAGAACAAAAATTAAAAATGGGAAAAAATAATGAATAAACAAGGAAGAAAACGGGAAGAGAGAAAACCAGTGCGCTCACATAGAGAGGGCCTTATCAGGGTGCCGTCGGCTAGACAGTGTCGGCTGGTGACCCCCAGGGCA
>JANHFT010001594.1:177611-191455 GCA_032467955.1 Pseudoxenodon macrops
CAAACCGGAAGTCCATTCCCGAACTTCCGGTAGGGTCGTTTTTCGCATTCAGGAGGCTTCAGGGAAAGGGTGAAAAACAGCTTGTTTTTCAGTCCCGTTGGGCCATTTTCACCCTCTGGAGGCTTCACAGAAGCCTCCTGAACCCTCTGGAGGGCAAAAAACAGCCCAATGGGGGCACATGCGCAGTGCAGTGTGTACGGGGGGCTGCATGCTAGCACATGTGCACATGTGCGTGCGTGCGCACCACCATTTTTGGCACGCAAGAAGAAAAAGGTTCACCACCACTGGAATATAGGAAGCCACTTCTATATACTTTTTTCTTTCTTTTCTATTTTTCTTTTCTTTTTTCTTTTCTTGCACTTATTGCTTTGTGTATTTCTTTCTTTTTCTTTTTTCTGTCTTACTTTCTACTGCTTTTATCTTTTTTGTTTAAACGTTTTCATAAAAATTATTATTTTTTTTACAAAAATTACAGTTTGAAAGGCAGATGACTATGCAACCAAGAAACTAAATCAGAAAATAACAAAAGCCTACATTAAAAGACAAACTTCCTGGTCTCTTCTCGGTTGTTAGGCAACAAGATTTTCAGCTACTAAAACCGATCTGCATCTTGAGATATTTTCTCTCTTGGAACCACTAAAGATAATCCAGTTTACTTTCCATCTTTCTGCGTGAGATTTCCTATTTTACCTACTCCAGGAAATGAAGTAGACTTAGATAAGGCAAGTCGACAACATCTCCTCCACAGGGATCACCTGACAATTCCTTCCAAAGAGAGCTAACAGTTGTACAATTAAAAAAGGATTAAGAAATCCAGATCCCCTTTCAAGAGCTTGGAAGGTCCCATATCATAAGAAACCTGGCTCATGTTGTGTTGAAGTGAAACGAAATGCAAAGATGCTGGGCTTGTCCACCAAAAGGTGGGCACTTTGAGACCCAAGTAATGTGTGATGGGGTGAATTCTTATTCTTCCCCCAGCTCCTGCCAACCTAGCAGTTTGAAAGCATGTAAATGCAAGTAGGTAAATAGATACCACTTTGATGGGAAGGTAAAGCATTCCATGTACCTCTGCATATATAGTCATGCCAGCCACATAACCAAAGAAGCATCTTCAGACTGAAGGAAGTTAGCACCTACCCCACTCCTGGAGGAATGAAATGTTTTAGGAAATATTAAAAAGACAGAATATTATATTTCCTTGGATGAGAAATGGAGAAACATGTTTTAGGCAGGAAACAGACTCAGTCATTCTTAATATCCCCCACCTTTCTAAATGGCCCATTAAAGTCACAGGCAACTCACTCATTCCCCCCACCTTGTCAATGGTCTGAGCTAGTCTATTCTTACATAACAAAAGATCTACCCCCTTCAGGCAAACCCATATAGCAAACAGAAACTCATGGAAAATTACATCAGCCAGCAAGGCTCAACCAAGCTTGAGAGACAGCCTACAAAGTTAGCTAAGACCCCCCACCCCATGGGAGTCTGACAACCAATCAAAGTGCAGGAAAAGGAAGGTCTGGGGTGGAGCCCAACAGATTAAAGACCCTGGGACTCGCAGCAAGGTCCTTTTTCCTTTCTTCAACATCTTGAAACATGTGATCACCTTTTCCCCAGGACCTCAAACTATGTCGTCCTGCTGTCCACCATGAAACCATCTTTCCAAGCAGCCACCATGTTTCCAGTGTCTTTTTCACAACTTGGAGCTGAACCCAGATGGACATTTCTTCCAACAAGACAACAGTATCTTCCTCAACTAGGAAACAGAGATTAGCACTGCCCCCTTGGACACTATTAGACAAATGAAACCTTACCTTTTTATCTGAAAATGACAATAGGGTTTAGATCAGGAATAGAAAACCTGTTCCCTCTCAGTCCAATATTTTGATCTATAGATCTTGTTTTTGTCCATAATATGAGCATTGGTAGCCAATGTATGTTGGAGAACCATCTTACCTACCTCTGCTCTCTAAAGCCTAGGGAAACTGTTGCTGCACCCCCCCCCCAAATGAATTAGAAAGGTTCAGTCAGAAGTTTGTTCTTCCTATAAATGAACACTTCAGTTATATAGTTGCTCCATGCATTGGGGCAGCAGCAGTATGAAAATAGAACACCTTTTTAGGTCACATACTTTCTTCTATTAATACACTGAGAATAAAATTGGGTGACAGTTCTCCGGAGGTGATCTTCTGCTATGCTGAGCATTTTTTGCTTTCAAAGAAGAAAAAAAACCCCAAATGTTTCACTTTTTAAATAATTGCATTGACTCAGTTTCCTCGGTCAATATCATTTTTCGCCACTAGTATTGTCTAATCAAAGCATCTCCCTTTTTCTATTTGGCTCATTTGCACCCACTATTGATCCAGGATTGGAAAAGCAACAGAGAAATAGGCCCCCGATAAAGAGGACACAATTATCACCCAAACGCTTCAATTCATGGGCGCCTTTCAAGATCTCACACCTCTGTATGTGTCTATTCTCTTTCTCTCCTGTTTTCCTTTGTGCAAGTAGTTCTTTCTTTAAGAAAAGGTGGGGGCTTCTTGTTTTGGCAGCTGAGGGAGAAGATTAAAGCTCTTGAGTGAAGGAAACAGGTTGCTTTTGTGCCCAAATCCTTATAATACACTTTATTAAAATGTTCCAAATCTTCCTTGCAGAGAGATCAAAGAAATCTTCTCACATCACCCTGGCTTGTAAGCTTTTTAATGGCATCATTACTTGATGATTAATGAAAGAGAATGAAAGAATGACATTAACATGGCCTGGATTGAATGTGGCAAAACAAGCCAAGAATATTCCAAGATCACTAGTTGCAATCTAATCTGCAGGCTGTTACCCTGTGTGGGTTATACTGAAAAAACAGTTTGAAGGCTCCAGGTTGCCTATTCTTGTTCCAAATGATCAGTCTATACTAGATAGGGAAATTGTTCATTCTTCTTTACTGAAACATCTTAGCATTACTAAAAAAATAAAATAAAAAGCTTGAAATGGGAATCGTTACAAGAATAGCTGGAGAATATAGCTTGTTTTAGAGTTGCTCACAACTGTGTGTAGCAGAGGTGGGTTCCTACCGTTTCGGACCGGTTCTACCAAGTAGGTAGTAAGCTGCTGGTGATGTCATGGAGCTGGTTCTGGTCCGTGAACACCACCATCTTTTTTTCTTTTTTTGGGGGGGGTGTTGAATTTTTTTCCTTTTTTTTTCTTCTACACATGCGCAGAAGCTGAGTTTCCGGCATTGCACATGTGTCACCATCTCTTTTTTTGAATTGTTTTCTCCTGCACATGTGTGCGCCCATGTGGCGCAGGAGGCAGCAAACAAGCAGTGAGGTAAGTTAGAACCCACCCCAGTATGTAGGCATCACTGCATATCTATGTTGCGAAGGGGTTGATGGGTAAGCATAGATTGCAGGTAGTTGCAGATGGTCCTGTCTGTTGATTGGCTGATCTGACTTCCTGTGCTTTGCTGTTTGAGCACCCCACTGCCAGGACAAACATTTGTTCACGTATAAATCAGAGGTGGGTTTCAACAGGTTCTGACCAGTTCTGGAGAACCGGTAGCAGAAAGTTTGAGTAGTTCGGAGAACCAGTAAATATCACCTCTGACTGGCCTCATCTATGTCTCTGAAAGACACCGCCTATTCTGGAGAGGTCTGCTCAACCCTTAAGCTGATGTATAAGGAATGAAAACCCTGTGGTACATTTGACTTGGAGGTAGAATACAACCAGGTCAGACCTGATGACTGATATTGTTGCTTTTTGAGTATGCCCTAGCTATTTTAAAAAAGAAGAGGGGATTAAATTATGGATGGGAAGTGAATGGTGGGGGGCAGAGTTATTGGTAGTCATATACCCAATACTATTGATGCAAAGAAAGGACCTACATGAGCTAGTTCAGGTGTCAGCAACCTGTGGCTCCGGAGCTGCATGCGGCTCTTTGCGCCCTTTGCTATGGCTCCCTGTCAATTGATCCCACCACTGGTTGGGCTCGCCCCTCTCCCTCTCCTCCCAGCCACTCCTTGCCCGGCCTGAGAAGGTAAGGATAACAGTGGGGGATGGAAAAGCAGCCGGGGCACAGACAGAGAGATACAAAGAGAGGGGCAGAGAAAGAAACAGCTCTCTGATAGTGGGGGGAGGGAGGGAGAGAGAGATGTCAAAAGGGTTTTGTGGTTCCCGGTGTTTTTTAACAACTGGTTCTCTGTCCTAATGGCCGGCTGAGTAGGCGTGGCTAGGGAGGTCATGTGACTGGTGGAAATGAGTGACATCAATTTGGCCATACCCACCCAGGTTTTGTGGCTCCCTGTATTTTCTTTTCTGTGGATAACGGGTCCAAATGGCTCTTTGAGTGTTTAGGGTTGCAGGCCCCTGAGCTAGTTGAATATTTTCCCACCAAAGCCTCTTTCTATCCTCATATACAGTATTTAATATTGGCAGGTGTTCTGATGATGCATCCTGTCTTCCATTTACTTCCATTCCTGTAGTAGCTTCTATGGTGATAAACATCCATCAACATCTAATCCAGCCCCCCACCCCACCCCAAAAGAAAAGAAAAGAACCTTTCTAATGCTAGAATCCAAATTGAAGATATGACACTGTACCAAAACTAGTAAATGATGATCAGCTCTAAGACAAGCATTTAACTTGGGCAAACCTTGTGTGGGTAATTTGTGGTGCTGTGATGCATTCTACCTTTTTGTCCACCATGATAACCATGCGTATTAGAAACACAGCTATAGAAAATATGAGGGAAATGCTTTCACTATCCATGGAACATGAGACTTGAAAGAAGACATGCTTGAGTAACATAGAACTTAGGAATAAAGCTCTAAAAACATATGAGCATGCTTGTGAATGCATTGGGGTTACTGAATGTGACACCATAGCCTGCTGGTTCAGGGTCTTAATTTATATGAGGTAATGAGAGAAAATTATATTTTGGACCCATTCTTAGTTAAAGTCTTGAGGCACTTGTGATCTGCAAGCAGTGACAAATCCAACCTTGCTGTAAACCCCTCTATTTTTCCCCCGCCTTTACTACATGATGAACCAGAGAAGGCTGACATTATTTCCTAAATCAGTGATGGCTACCTTTTTCTTCTTGTGTACCAAAAATGGCAGTACGCATGCGTGTGCCAGCACACAACCCCCATGCACACTGAACTGCGCATGCATGTGCTCCCATGTGCCCCCCATTGGGCCGTTTTTCACCCTCCAGAGGATTCGGAAGGCTTCCCTGAAGCCTTCAGAGGGTGAAAAATGGCCCAATGGGACTTCCAGTTTGCCATTTGGGCCGTTCCCGAACTTCCAGTTTGTCCGTTGGCCTGTTTTTCACCATCCAGAGGCTTCCCTGAAAACTCCTGAAGCCTCTGGAGGGTGAAAAATGGCCGAAAATCATGGCCAGTGTACACAAGTGCACTGGAGCTGACAGAGCAACACCTCGCATGACCTCAGAAATGGCTCTGCGTGCCACCTGTGGCATGCGTGCCATAGGTTCGCTATCAGTGTCCTAAATTAAAAGGAACACTGGAGACTTCTTAGCTTTATCATGAACTAAGAAAACTAAAGGCCGTAAGAGTCTATGATTCCCCACATAGATTCCCACTTCTGAGTTTGAAGGAATCAAGAAAACAAAATATATTTCTATAAGTATATAGTGGGCTCATAAGTAAGGGAAGACTCACAACAACTGCACTTGTTCCTGGGGGCCATTACTAATCCCTATTTGCTCAAAACACTTTTTAGGACAACAGGTATTTCTCACAGTTAGAATAGAGTGGTCAATAATGACAGAGAAGAAGACACCCTAATAATAGGGTGGAGACAAATGAAGAGGATGGGACCTCAATTTTTATTTGGTTGTTGACAAGTGAAGAAGCAGTTGTATCATTCTGAACATGTCCACCCACTATCACTGAATAGCATTGCAGTCATACTCTTTCCTTGATTTTCCCTGGACTCTTATTTCCATCTTTTCCAAGCAATTCTTCACCAGTAACACGAGTTTCTTATCTTAAGCTGTGTGGATGTCAGGTCTCAGAATTCCCCAACCAGCATGCCTGGTTCATGGTCATACTGAAAATAATATTTGAAAACTGACCTTAGATCAATCCATTTTTCCAGGAACTCCAGTCTTACATTTCCAAGCTTGATGACATACAGCTAATTTTTTAAATTTGTGACTCTCTCTTCTGCACCCTTTTCTAGTTTGTCAGTCTTTTTTTTTTTTCGTTATCAAAATACAATTATAATAATCCTGACATTTCATGTAGGTGTTACTAATGATGAACAATTTAATGTTAATTGCTAAGGTGAAATATTGCATTCATGAGGCTGCACGCACACAAACACACTTTCAAACTGTCAAAATTCAACTTACAAGTTTGGAATAGACAACCGGAAAGATATCATACCTATGAAGCTAAGTACTACTACTCAGGTTAAACCAAATATGCTAGACTGAAAAAGGTAAATAACCAGTGGTTCACCCTATGCCCATAGAAATGATCTGTTCACATACTTGACGTGGGTTTGCTTCACTTAACCTACTGTATGCTTGGACAGGAATCCAGTTAAGTAAGTCTCTTGAAAAGAAAAGAAATTCCTTACACTTGATCTCATCTCAGGAAAAGAAAACTACACTGACTTGGCTCCAGAGGTTGTGGGTATCCCAACACTGAAAATTTAGAGAGAGACAACCGTTTGTTTGAAATGTTGTAGGGTTTCTTGCCTGACCAAGGGGGTTGGATTAGAAGACCTACAAGGTACCTTCCAACTCTGTTATTCTGATTTCTGTTTTACTATACAGACAAGTCTGATCTCAAGGTGCATCAGGAAGTCAAATATAGTGCCAAACTAGCCCATGTTACACTTAAACTAAAACTGTACATACCCCTTCCTCCTAGCTTCATGCCTTATTTTGCTACCCTTGATACACCTGCTCTCCAATATTTAAATAGAAAAATACAAGAGTCTACACTGACTAGCAATAATACAGTGACAAAATCTCTAAATATATTTTTATGATTAAATAAACTAAACATAACAAAAACAGAGCAAAAAAGAAAAGATGACATATGACAAGAATGAATTTTTATAGACATTAATTTGCTTGTTGAGTTTATCTTTATATCTGGACTACATAGCAACATAATGTGCCGTAAAGACTTCAGTTAGTGAGAACAAGAAATAAGCAGTAGCTTTCCTTGATTATCAAACAGAAATATGCATAATAACAATACCAATTATATACATTGTAGTTCTCCAGATGAATGTTCCAGATGAACTACAGTTCCCAGTATTCATCACAATGCGCCATTTAATTTGCTGGCATCTTGCAAGTTTTCCTCGAGGTGTTTGGGGAATTCTGGGACAAACATCTTAAAGTAGCCAAGTTTGAGAAACATTGTTTTAGATCAACAATCTCAGATACATGATGAGATAGTGTCAGATACTCCCAATGTTTTTTTTACTGTTTAATTATTGTTTAATAAAACAAAAACATTTTTTTTATTGAGTTATAAAATAAAAAAAGATACAAAATACAAAAGTTAATAGGAAAACAGTGGCAAAGAAGAGGGGGAAAAGAAGTGAAGAAGGATAAGAAAAAAGAAAAAGAAATTGACTTCAGACTCTCTGTTGCAGTAAAATACTCTCAATCTTGATATTATTTAACTAAGTCCTTTTTTTGATCCATGGACACTTGGATTCTTTACAGTGTTAGTCCTAAATGCACATATAAAATGTACAATTCAGTGCTATCTTTATAACTACAATCTTTCATTTTCAATTTGAACATAAAGCAATGCCCATATTGGACCAGACCTATAATTTC
The DNA here is from genome assembly GCA_032467955.1 of Pseudoxenodon macrops. NCBI lineage: Eukaryota > Metazoa > Chordata > Lepidosauria > Squamata > Pseudoxenodontidae > Pseudoxenodon > Pseudoxenodon macrops. The sequence goes on from JANHFT010001594.1 coordinate 185,437, forward strand.
ACCTATCCAATATGAGTCTACCTACCAAGGTTAGGATTAATCCTAATCTCATGCTTCATTTTATTTCAAAGCAATTGACCATTTCTGAATTTATTTTTTCCTGGTTACTTATATATATGTATATTCAGTGAGAAGAAGAATTGATCTTGTCCTTTTGCTTAACCTGACTTTGTCTTACATCATGGGTGACATGCTGCCAGGGTTACCAGAGGATAAACAGTGCTTGGGGAAATGAGTCTATCTTTCTCCATCATTTTAAGCCATAAGCTTAGCTTCTTCAATATCTACCTAACAGTAGGAACGATCACCTTGAGGTAACAATTACTTCAGAAATAGACTATGGCAAACATTGTAGACTATATTATGACATAAAGGCAGTGGTTAGATTGTTGCACTACCTAATCCTACCCTTTTAATGATCAATAATATCCTTAGCATGACTACATCAGGCCTGAAAATGCTGGAACGAACACTGGAAGATCCAGCCCTCAAGAACTCAAGAGTTTCAAGCCTCAACATAATGGAAAACATATTTTCCACTGTGTTTATTTATTTATTTACTTACTTTTGATAAACTAATATGTATTCATTAAAGCCTAGTTACCACCAGCACCTCACCAATAACGTGGAGAGCCTGCTTGATTAATTTTAGCAAGCAGAACTTTGTCGAACTAATTTTACTGTTCTCAAGGATCTGCCAGTTATGCTGGTCTTCACTATTTGAGGTGGAATTGAGTTAATTTTCACTGAAATTGCTTCTTAGCAGACAAACACATTCCCCATCATTGTGAGCTTATGCCTCTGCAGTTCTATTATTGTTTAATTTACACACCCCAGCAGTGAGCGATTAATGCCTGAGACTTTTACAAAAGGCTACCTTTTCAGTGTGAAAAGGAGACAGACAAGAGGGACATGAATGGTGGTGCTCTGCAGGTAAATGGTAATGATATTATAGATTTCTATCAAAACATCTAAAGTTTGGCATTCACTTTTGAAGCCTCCTAAATCATTGATAAAAGAAGAAACCCAACTTTGCTGCTGTGCAACATGGCTGGGTTTGGAGCAGATGGCCATAGGGTTGTTATTGAAGACAGGGCTGAATCCTGACCTCAAAGGCACAGATTACTTCCAGGGAGATCATAGAAGGAATGGGAGCAAAGCTCCTGGCATATTATTGAGTAAAAAACATCCTTGGGATTGCATAATAGATCACATGGTAAAAAGTACATTTTGAAAGTTTTATTTATTCAAATGTATTTAAAAGTATGTTTACACAATAAGTATTTTTCATTTTCTCTCTGAAAATAAATTATTTAACCTTGAGGAATATCAGAAAACAAGATCTTAAATTCTAAGCTACCAATTTGACTCAGCAAACAATTAATATGCTTTGATTAGGACTGGAAGTTCGTGGAATGTGTGAAGCCACAAGTGCCAGATTGGCAATGCCAAACATTTATCCTGTCTCTCCCATGTACATGCACATATGCACATGCACACACACACATACACACTTATACTAGTGTACAGTTACTTTCCTGAGACCTGAGATCAGAAAAAGAAAAAATGTTGGAAAGCAACAGCAGAAAAAAATAATTCTGTATGTAATATTCTAGAGATTGGATCCTGGAAGTCTTCTCAATTCTTTAGAATTGAGTACAGAATAGAATATAATCTCCTAATAAGATAACTGTTTTACCCTGAATTATTCTTTGTGCCCCATTTTATTCCCAGTTGATAGAGCAGCAAGGGAAAGGGGAACATGAAGAGCGAGATGCCCAGTTTAATTTTATTTGATTGTCTGGTATTAAACATCAGAAATTCTCTCAGATACTGAAAGCAATCCATTAAGCCCTGGCACTTACAAGAGTCTGACATGCATATTTAAAGATACAGTTCCACAGCATGCACCCAGATTCTATCTATTGATATCTTTCTTCAAAATCCAGGTTTATGTGGAATAACAAAGAGATTTGAGTGTATCTTAATTAAGATGTTGTAAAACTTTTCCCAAAATACATTTCAACAAATTTAGAATAACAGATTTCTGATAGAGGATGCTTTATTTCTTGCTTGGAGACAGTTAATAGATAGGAGAATGTAAAGTGAAGTGATGCTGGCATTTCTGCTCATTTATTTTGCCCTATCCATCCATTCCTACAAAGATCAGAATCGTGCATGGTATTCCCTGTACCACTCTACAGAAGCAAAAGATGGACTTTAAAGAAGCAGGATCAGAAAAGTATTGACACTATTGAACTATGATGTTGCAGAAGACTCCTGAGATAGACAATCCAGAAAACAACCAGTGAATCATTGTGTAAATCAACTCAATGCTCTCACTTGAAGCTCAAATGGCCAGACTTAATTATCTTTCTTCAAACACATTATGAGAAGACTTGACTCTCTGGAAAAGGCTTCAATGCTGAGAAAGATGAAAGGAAAGAGAAGAAGAGGACAACCAGCAGCAAGGTAGATGAACGCAGTTATAGTGGTGTTGAGTGCACCATTGAGACACTTGAAAGAACAGGTTAGAGATAGATCATTATGGAGAAAATGTATCTACAGTATGTGGTTGCTAGGAGTTAAAAAATGACTAGATGGCACACAATTGATTTCTATAAATTCTCAGCAAATACTTTTGTAGGTTTATGATTATAAACAGAGTGGACTAGATGGGGAATATTTTAATTGGTGAACCATAGTTTCTTCAGAGAATTAATGGTGTTTTATGTCTTTAAATCCTGTAATTTAAATGATATTTCTGTGACCTGCATCTTCTGTTGGTATCCTGTATAGCTTTCCTGAACAATTATATTACTGTCCTAAATCCCACTGGCCACAGTTACTGGGATTTATGGGAACAATAAATAAGATCAATCTACTCACAGGATATCAAACTGGAAAACATGAGACTGGGGTTGTTTAAAAATTCTCAGTTTATAATATCCTTGATATTGGTGGTGTGCTGCTTTACTCTTCCACTTCCACTTCCCTTTTGACTGTTAGATGTATAGAAAAGGAGAGAAAAGTTGAGAGAAAAATGATGAGGTGAAAAGAGAAAAGCAAAGAAAACCATTGACTAAAAGATAGTTCTATTGAGATGACCAGCAAATATTGAAAAGCTCAAAATTGTCTAGAATTAGAATGTGAATTGTAATACCAACTAGCATGAATTTATTCTGATATTCCATACTATGAGCCTTACCTGTCTCTCAAAAACAGTTGAGATTCAGTCTAGAACTGTATATTGGATAAGTGTTCTCCCACTACATAGCAATAAAGGGTAGTGAGACAACAGTAAAGGCAAATTGGGTCTTTATTCAAAGGTTGTTTGTTTTGTTCATGTTATTTCTTTGTTGGTGACTGCGCCATAACCAAATAGCTCCAAACTCCCATGTTAGTCAATCCAGGTTCAAAGAATGAACCTCCAGGATGTCTGTTCCACCATACTGGTGAATGGGAGTCATCCCAGAGCTACAGTAGGTAGATTGGGAAAATATTGTCAACTTATTTACAGAGTAGCAATTACTTATTCATGTTCCATTACCATACATTTTCTACTACTGAAGAGGGTATAGACCCGATTGATGCGAATGACACAAACTAACCACATTGTTGGTTCATTCTCATTCTCATAATCTCCAGCAGCATGATAAATAAACTTTAAACCTTGTCGAATACAGTGTGTATGTGCCTATGAAAGGGGGAAAGAGTGAAGTCTTAAGAAAGCACTGAGGGCAAAAAGGTGAGATATAAATTGTGGAAGGAAGGAGTAAGCTTTTAGAGTAAAATCTGATAATTGCACACTGATCTCTAGAGATAGATGCATTAGTGAAATGCCAGTTTGTCAGTGGAAGAAGTGCCCACAAACTGCTCTATTATTTAATTTCTGTAAATGTGACTTAGTGGTAACATGTTCTACACAACTTTCCCAATTTCTGCCAAATTTGCTAGCAAACCGATGGCTAGCAGCAGACTCTTTATGCTGCCTGTGATGTAGCACAATCCACCATAACAAACTACATAACTTCACAATGAAAGAAATCCATGACATAATCACTAATAAAACAAATAACAAAACAAATATGTGTACATATTTGGGAGGCCCAATAACATTTTATTTATGCATTTTATAGAAGTGTTGTTGGTGTGAATGGCCATTTACATTTTTTTAAATCAAAATCAATAATTTCAAAATAATGAAGATTTATAATAGGTTGACTTGTTGCTAGAGTCTTGTTAAAAATGTTGGTCCAGTTTGAATTCCAAAGGTTTGTTTCTCCTTAGCAGACAGACATCTGTGGTGATGAGCAGACATCTACAGGGGGCATCAAACCAAACGAAATGTTCTGTCTGTTGTTTGCTTGGAACTTTTTTTTTCTCCTAAGAAAGAGTCTTGCAGCAATTAAAAACTAAGACAATAATCCCTCTGGGAATGGACAGCCTGCCTTCTGTTGATAACACAACCATTTATAAGAATCAGAACTAGACACTGATTCTTCAAATATTTTTTTCCAGAGAAGCAAGGGAAATCAATTAGATGTCAACGTTTCCCCCCCTCATTAGGGTTGAAATTTCTATTACTTGAAAACAGAATCATACGCGGTTTCAGAAAGATACAAATATGCCATTGCATCTAAAATTAATAGTTGGTAAACTCAGACACTTGCCGAGACCCCATACAAGTTTGAAGGCCCATCATTAGTGCTCCGTCTTTACACAACTTAAAAAAAAGTGTCCTTCCCGTTTTCTATTTGTGTGTCCCATTCCCTTTCCTCTTTAATTTTCCAATATCTATTTCCATAAGGACCACTCCACAGTTCCAATATATTCAGTGTCTCCCATCCATATTGGAAATTTTCCATTTCCATTTCTATATTTCCACTGTACTGCACAGGTTTAAATAGCTTGATTCATAGCAATAACTCCCAAACCAGGGGTGAAATACAGCAGGTTCTGACAGGTTCTGAAGAATCGGTAGCGGAACTTTTGAGTAGTTCAGAGAACTGGGAAATGCCACCTCTGGCTGGCCCCAAAGTGGGGTGGGAATGGAGATTTTGCAGAATCCTTCCCCTGCTAGGCCCACCAAGCCACGCTCACCAGGCCACACCACGCCCGAAGAACTGGTAGTAAAATATTTTTGAATTTCACCACTGCCCCAAACTCATATTTCACTCAACTGATGATAGCCTCTTAGTCTTAATATTCATACTAAAGAGTACTCCAAAAATAGAAGTTTCTCTTAAAACTTTCTCACTTAATTTATACACTTCTATCAGGTTTCTCTTACATCTTTACTGGGAACAAAGGATAATCAGTTTTTTTACTTAGCTCTACATTTTCCCTATCATACTAAAGAGACGTAAGATGCTTAAGAGCAGGATGAGTAATCCCCTGGCCCTGAGGCAGCTATTTTTCTTTTCTTTCTTTCTTACAATCTTACAATCTCTGGAATCCAGCTGACCCAGATGCCAATTGTTTGTGACACAACTATTGAACAAGGGTGCTGTGACCCACAGCCATGAAAAGGTGGTAATGTTGCAAAGAAATTGAAGAATTTCTCTGCTGATTTGATTTGTTCCATAATGTGCGAAATGTAAATAAACATAACCATGCAACATGTACCTCTTTCTAAAACAATTCAGTCTTGCAATACCACCTTAAAATTGAATCATTGTGTTACAATGGCTCTATTAGCATTTAAAGTATCAGTAAGCTCTCTTTATTTTAGCTGTAACAAACTACCATTTGATTTAACTTTTAAAATATTTAAAGTAGGCTTTTTCATTCCGTGCTTTACAATTCCAACAATTTTCACCCTACAGTCATAGGATACAAATAAGCAATCAGGAAACAATATCAATAAAAGTAATAGGAAACAAGCAATAAGGTACAGTCCTACAGCCATAAGTGGGAGGAGATGGTGATAGTAATGATGTGAAGACTAATAGTAACAGTAATGCAGTCTTAGCAAGTAGTTTGACAGTGGTGAGGGAATTATTTGTTTAGCAGAGTG
>JANHFT010001594.1:260584-279725 GCA_032467955.1 Pseudoxenodon macrops
TTGCCCCCAACAATCTGGGTCCTCATTTTACCCACCTCGGAAGGATGGAAGGCTGAGTCAACCTTGAACTGGTGAGATTTGAACTGCCAAATTGCAGGCAGCCAGCAGCCCATGGAAGTAGCCTGCAGTACTGCGCTCTAACCACTGCACCACCATGGTACATGGGTATCTGCTTTGATGCGGCCCCTGCCAGATTTTGATCCACATGCACACGTACATATAATGGATGTCGGTGTGCAGTGAGGAATTGCAGTATCTAGTATTACACCACCGAAGCTACCTTGCTGAAACCACCAAAAAAATATAAAGCATTCTATTTTTTTTTAAAGAAAAGGTTATTGTAGAGTTCCAGAAAGGTTATTAATTTATTTCAAGCTTTCATCAAGAAACAAGTTTTTCTCTGTAATGCCACATCTGTGGCATTATGAAATATGTAAAGTAAAGAAATATGTAAAGAAATATGTAAAGTAAAGAAGAACAAAGACAGCAAAAGTATGACTTTTTTATTTTCAGAAGAGCTTTCTGGAGATTTAAAGCTTTGTAATATTAGGCATGCATATATTTTGGAGCCAATCAAACCATTTTACTTCTGTTTCCCTTCTTCTGCTTTCATTATGATCCTTCCAAAACAAATCATTCAGAGAACCCCTTGAAGAATGCAGTGAGGTGAATCATGAAATAGGAGAGAAATCTGACCTGTTCCTCTAAAAGAAGAAAAGAAAATGCCGTAGAAGCAGTATTGTTACATTTTTACTAAGAGTTTAAGATTGCCTAAAAGGGCCTAACTTCAGACTTTTGAGAAATATTTTAAGATGAACAAGAATATCACCTTTCCCCCCCAAATTCTGAATAAATACGCAGAAACGTCTGTATGTGGGGTTACTTATTCCACTCCCTTTGTACACTGTAGTCTGATACCAGGGAAACAATATGGCATCTGAACAACTTTGTCTCATCTTTATAAAGGATGTTTCCAGTCTTCATATTTACTGAGAAGCCAAACCTAGAGCAGATAACTAACAAGGACTCCTTTGTGTCCTATTTTATATAAAAGAGACTCCTTCATTTGAAAAGCTACTTAGATTAAATCCAGATAAAATATACCAAAATAATCACTGTTCATTGCTCCTCCTGGATATAGCAGAACAAGCAATCATAACAGGTATCTAGGCATGGCATTTATCACCTATGGAAATACACATATTTCTCTGTAAATATTAGAAATTATATCTCCAACAAAACTATCATATCTACATATTATTATATATATTCTGTCCTTTTTGTCTGGATTTTCATTTCTCCTCATGTTTGGCAACATGTGTTCAGTCAAACATCAAACCATCAATGGATCCAGAAGCTTGCTGACCATCTTCCACAATTCAGGACCAAAACTTGGATTATCTAATCTCCAAAGGCTCTTCCTTGTTGTCCAATTATCAATATTCTCTGGGCAAGGAAGGCTAGTGACAATTATCCTGCCAAAATCTCCAAAATATGTAGTCAGCATTATACAAAGTGCTTAGACTTTGAGAATGTTGAGTTATATTTCATAACTCATAGTTTTTCATCACTGTGAAGAAGTGTGTTCTCTACTGTATTTTGACACACCAAAGCCTAAGATCCTACAGTCAACACATGGCACCAAAGATGCTTTCCTGTTTCTATTTCTGGTATCATAATGACAAGAAAAGATAAATTAAGTGTCTTTAAATTCTTTAATGGATGCAAATAATAATTTACAGATGGTTATTCTTTTCCCCACACACAACTTGATACATTGGACACTAATCAAAGTAGAACTGTGGGTTTAATCTCAGTGAAATCAGTGGTATCATAAGGGCCTAAAAGATATATAATGGATTTGGACTTATTGTTTATATAGATTTACTATGTCCATTGTTCCTTATGGCCTTACACCCATATAATTTTTCAAGGATCATGCTTTATCCTACATATTTTCACAGTAACAAAAGTCTACGAAACCCAGAGGAGATACTTAGATATATCAGTGCCCCACTATTATCATCTCTAAAATAATATCCTACTCTCCAAGCACCTATTCTTTCTTAAGTGCATGGATCTATTATGCTCCTCATAAGGTAATATATTTTCTATTAGTAAATACCATTAATATTTACACAAATTCAAAATTCCCTATAACCTAAGAATAAGAAAGATTATGGTGATGATGATCAGTGGTGGGTTGCTCCTGGTTCGTAGCAGTTCGGGAGAAGTGGCGGTTCCTCCCGATGTTGACATTGGCCCGCCCGCCCGCCCTCCTTTCTATCTTTATCTTCTCAGCTGATTAGCGTGGCAGAAGGGATTGCCGCAGGAATCAGCTGTGCTCTCCCCAGTAGAAATGGGGAAGTGAACAGTTTTTGTAAAGTGCGCACACGAGTAGAGTGCTTGTTTGGCGTGCATGCGCGCAAAGCACAAAGTACGCACACGAAGAGCGCAATGACTGAACTAGTAGTAAAACTGGGAGGAACCCAGCACTGATGATGATGTGTAGTTGAGGAGGAGGAGAGGAACAGCAGGAGCAGTAATAACCACTGTGATCAGTCTATGGCACAGTTACCAAAAAACATAGCAAAACCAACTGATCAGCTGGCAGTACCAGTTTGCTTCCCATTTTGTTCTGCTGTGCATTCTGACCAACCTCATTCATTATGCCTCTTTTTTTTCCAAGTATATTTAATCCATGAAAGCAATAAATAATGCAGATGAGTCCATGTTTAATTCTTTTTCCTGTTTGTCATGCAAAGAGTAATTTGAATTTCAGGCCCATGCAGATGAATCATACAGTGCTCCCTCCCAAAGGTGGGCAGACAGCAATGTCACTGATCCTCTGCCTTCCACCACCTCACCCTCCAGCTTTCCAAGAGAAAGGATCACTTCACAAAATTTAATTACTCCGTGAACAGGTCCCATATGTTCAGTGACAGACAGATAAGGTTTTAATTACCTCTGTGCAAGATATCTTGGGGAATACTCCTACCTTGACTAACCTCCAGATTCCCAGCACTGCATGGGGTGGGTGGGTGAGGGAGCAGGAGGCCAATGAGGAAGCATTTATAGATAGAACAATGTTGGAGTCAGACCGGGCGCCTAGGAACAGCTTGTTCCTCTGGCAAAGTCTCCGTTACATTTAGTTTTCATTCTGAAATTGCAGCTGAGCTTTCCTATTCTTCCCAGATTGAAGGCCAGAAGCTATACATCTTCTCTGCAGATGGAAATTACTGATTAATTACTGATTAATTATCATTAATAAACAGAAGCCTTGCATTGCGTTATTAAATTTGCACCAACTTTTGACCAGCACTGATTGGAATCTATTTGCAATTTGCCAGGTTTCCCAGCATGGGCTCAAACACACATGTGTAACTAACACAGCAGGACAAACTACAGATAGGTTACATGTGACAAATGTAGCATATCAATCATCCACAAAACAACTGCTTCGCAATATACGTAAGTCTACTTCTTTATCTTGGTATTTCAAACCTGTCTGACTGAACGTTTTGTGAATGTTTTGAAGCTATTTTGTTTGCTCTTTATTGCACATTGCTTTGAATGTCATTTGACAGAGTAAATGGCTTATGAATACCTGAAATAGACATTAAACTAAATGCCCAGAAGAAATTGCCTAAAAGACAGATTAGTTTTCCCCTCTCTTCACTACAACGTCAATTTTAACATTTGTTGCTACTTTTTAAATATAAATTCAGCAACAATAGCTTCTAGTTCCAATGTAAAACAGAAAAGAACACAACATGCTGTTTCTGATTCTGATTTCAGATCTTGACTGAGAATTACCTTCCACTAAACTCGGAGCCTAGTCTCAAGTGTTCATAGAATTCAGGCTTCAGATTTTCTTAAGATTTAAATTCTTAAATCTTAAGGGGACAATTTCAACTATATACTGTATCCATCTCTTTAGATGCTGCCTTTCTTCTAATCCTCTATCACCCTCTTTGATGTCAGCTTTGGGGTTTAATTCTCCTAATTGATTTATTTATTTTAGGAGATTTATATTGCCACCTATTTGTACATGGCGATTCAAGGCGGGGTTACAAAAATATAAAAACATCATATAAAAAACAATAAAACTAATAAAGGAATAATATGTAATAAAATAATAAAATAAAATAAACCCCTCACACTGGCGACAACACATCCTACGAACCATTTAATGGGCTCCATCTCGCTCTGCATTCCCCAGGGCCACTGGCAGAACCAGGTCTTCAGCTCCTTCTGGAAGAGTGTTAGAGTGGAGGCCATTCTAATCTCTGCGGGAGTGATGTCCCAGAGAGAGGGAGCCACCATTCTTCTGGGTGCCACGAGGTGGGATGTCCCTAGGGGATGGGACCTGCAACATTCCTTGCCTCTCCGCTCTGGTGGGTCAGATAGATATGTCACCAGCAAGAGACGGTCCCTCAGATAACCTGGTCCCAAGCCATGAAGGCCTTTAAAGGTGACAACCAGCACCTTGAATTGCACCCAGAAGCAAATCAACAACCAATGCAGGTCATGCAGGAGAGGTGATACATGTGCACACTGAGGTCTGCACAAAATCACGTGGACCACTGCATTTTGTACCAACTGGAGCTTCTGGATTCTCTTCAAGTGCAGCCCCATGTAGAGCGTGTTGCAATAGTCATGACGGGAAGCGACTAAGGCATGAGTGACCATGAGTAGGGATTGTTGGTCCAGGAAAGGGCATAACTGGCACAAAATTTGCACAAAGGCCCTCCTGTCCATGACCTCCATCTGCTCTTGAGCAGGAGTCACGAGTCCAGGAGAACCCCCTACTCAGAGGTGGTATTTACCGGTTCTCTGAACTACTGAAAATGTCTGCTACTGGTTCTCCAGAACTGGTCAGAACCTGCTGGAACCCACCTCTGTAAGCAACAGAAGAGAACTAGTAAAGATTCTAACCAAGCTAAGCCTGCAAAATCCAAAGAAAAACACAGTAATCAATAGTTTGGAAGAGGTTAATGTATAAACTAAGAAAGGAAACTTAACATCATGTTCAAACTATCCTGCATTACCCTTAATTCTAGCTGCTTAGAGTAGCTCCACTGCAAGACAGGCAGAAAATAAATTTAACAAATAAATAAATGATTTCACATGCTTACTGCTTAGAACTATCCAACACAGATTAAAGTCCTTGATGGAAAGGGAGATGCCAGAAATGCAAGCTGGCTTTAGAAAAGGTTGATGCATGCTTCAAAATTGAACATGTCAAAAAAAAATACCAAAAGAGAAGTCAGTATGTGGTTCATTTGATTGGATTGATCATGTCAAGCTGTGGAATGTGATTAGAAAATGTGAATCCCTGAACATCTCATTATCCTCCTGTGAAACATGAACATAGAGCAGGAAATCACAATATAGAAAGCACATGGTGGAACAGACTGACTTCAGGGGGCAAAAGAGAGTATACACTTTTGTTATTTATCCAGCCTATGTGCTGACTCTATACTGAAAGAAGCTGGACTGGAATATGATTAATTGGCTTTAAAATTAGAGAAAGATCAATAACCTGCTTCATGCCAATGACTCTAATAGCCAAAAATGCAAATGAACCTCAAGCTTTCTAGTAATGAAAGTCAAGGAACTTAGTGGAGAAAAATACAATAATATGATTAAATCTAAAGAAGACTAACTAATGACAACAGATATAGCAAACAGTCTCAGAACAGATAATGAAGACATTGAAGTAGTTAAATAGTTTCTGTTCTTTAATAGTGACCGATAAAGGTAAAAGGATCCAACAGTAAAAAAAAGATGCTACATATTGGAACCTCGTTAGGTAGCAATGAAGGCTTTGGAAATGATTTTCCAGTGCTATTATATGACCATACCTACAAAGATAAAATCATTCACCTCAATAGACATGAAAGTTGAATTTTGAAGACGTCAAAAAGAGTAATGATGCTTTAAAATTGTGGTGCTGGAGAAGGTTCATGACAATACCATGGATAACCAGGAAAGAATCAATATATGGATTACTGAACAATTTATCATACTCTAGACAGATTATGTGAAGTCCTAGCTCTTTGGAAAAGTCTGTAATGGTGGAAAAAGTGAAAAGGAAAAGAAGAGGATGACCAACAAAAAGGGTAGATGAACTCAATAATAGGGGCAAGCGATGCCCTTTCAGAAGACCTGAAGGATTTTGCAGACAAATTTTCCTAGAGAAAACCCACCTTTGTGTCAGTAAGAGTCAACTCTGACTTGATGGCATATAATTAGTCGATCGATCAATCAATCAACCAAATCAATCTCAACATCTTTCTTTTCTGCACAGAGTTCCTATTCTAGTTGCACGTAAGATACATTTTCACTTACTCTGCTATCATTTCATAAATGAATACTAATTTCGTTTGTTTCCTTAATCTTTTAGGCTCAATTTCAGCCCGAAGTAATTGCTATCTAGCTGTTAAGAACTTGTCTTTATGGTTCATGCTGATTTTGATTTACCTTTATTTTAACTGCATGTTATATTCCCTCCCCTTTCCCCCCCCCTAAAAATATCTTGAAAATGCCAACTTAAGACAATGTGACATTTCTATGGGAAATACAACGGTAAAAATGGCATTTTTGGCATGGATATGCACAGATGGAGAAAAGACATTCTTAATTTCTACAAGAGAAAAAAATGTACTAATGGAAAAAAGCTTTCCAATGTTATTTATATGATTTTAAATGTCCACCCGTGCAGCAGTTCATTCTAAAATACCGTTAATTTTTTAGGGGCAGAGTCTGTTTAATTTCAAATGTTCTATCAATTTCCTAATAGCAATTCAGGAAAAGTACGTGGGCCAGATGGGCTCCCAACTTCTTATTACAAATGTTTTGAAGATGAGCTTTTACAATGTTTACAACAAACAATGAATATTATTTTGCAGAATGGAAAAACTCCTGATTCCTGGGAGAAAGCCAATACATCGTTAATACTTAAAGAGGGACAAAATTTGACTTTTATAAGGAACTACCGACTAAAATCTTTATTGAATAATGATTATAAATTGTTTGCTGAAATTCTGGTGAAAGGTTGAAAAGAAATTTACAGGATTTTATTCATTAAAATCAATGTTAGTTTCTATCTAAAAGTCAATCATGAGATAATATTAGGAATTGTTTAAATATTCTGGAAAATTGGAAGCAACATAAAGGAAAACAAGCTGCATTTATATTCTTAGATGCAGAGAAGGCTTTTGACAATAGGTAGATTTTTTTTTTGTTTAGAATTCTGGAATACATCAACCTTGCAAACAATTTTATTAAATAGATAATGTTGGTTTATACTTCTCAGAAAGCACCAATAACTGAAGAACTAAAAAAAAAAGCTTATGAGATTCAAAAAGAGACAAACAAGGATCAATTTTTGTTCATTTTAATAAGGTATATAAGACAAGGTCAAACAATTATGGGTGTGATTTTTTAAAAAAATGTATAAGTTAAGGGCATTTGTAGGTGAATTGTGTTAATTTTAGGAGAGCCTTTTGAGAGAGTAGAAACATGAATAGGAAAATGAAATGAATGTTGCATATTAGCAGGTTTCAGGAGACAAGTATGAAGCATGAAACTAGAAGACTGGAAATCAGGGGTAAAATACAGCAGGTTCTGAAGAACCGGTAGCGGAAATTTTGAGTAGTTCAGAGAACTGACAAATGCCACCTCTGGCTGGCCCCAGAGTGGGGAGGGAACGGAGATTTTGCAATATCCTTCCCCTGTCACGCCCACCAAGCCACACCAAGCCACGCCCACCAAGCCTTGCCCACAGAACCGGTAGTAAAAACATTTGGATTTCACCACTGCTGGAAATGTTGGAAAAAACTAGTTTTAAGGTGGAGAAAAAAGTAAAATATTTGGGTATTGCTACAACTAACATGAACTGAATGTTATTTCAAAATAATTATGTTAAGACGTAGATCAAAATTAAGAAAGAGATGATGAGAAAAAAATTAAGATGGGAGAATTCAAAACTATCACTGTTGGGGAGAATTTCTGCGATTTAAAAAATTGGAATGTTTTACCAACAGTGATGTTTTTTTTGTTTCAGACAATACCTGTTTTGACTACTGATGTACCATTGAAACAATAGCAAAAGGTTATATCTAAATTTATATGGCAAGGGGAAAAACAAAAATTAAATACAAGTGTTACAAGATGTAAAGGAAAGAGGAGAATTGGGTTTACCGGATTTAAAACTGTATTTTGCTGCTTGTTGTTTGATCTGGACCTAAGAGTGGTTGTTGCTGAGAATTAAGAGACTTTTCCAGTTAGAAGGTCATGATCTGTGTGCAGTTAGAATGGCATGGGCATTTATGGCATGCAGACTTTTAAAATAATTTTATTAGATATATCATATTGAGAATGTGGAGTAGATATAAACCCAGGGTGTGCCTGGAAACAACTTTATGGATCTCAGCTCAAGAAGCACATTATAGAAGAGTAATAGCTAGAGAAATGGTTGATGTCCCAGGATTTATTGGAAAATTATCAAGGGAAATTTAAAACCAATTAATACCAGAAGCAGAAAGGAGGCAGACCAGTACAAAACCACACCATCCACCTTCAAGAAAGATACCATCATATCATATCATGGTATCAAAAGCTGCTGTGATGTCACATAGGGAGTAGATGGATGCACAATACCCATCCCACCCATGTCTCACTTTTAGGTGATGTTTTATTCACAGCTCACCCTAATTTTCGTATCTGAAATGGAATAGGGTCTGCTGCTTGAGTAGCGAGGTCCATTCCAACTCTGTTATTCCTGATCCCTCTGAATATGAACCATTCAGATTCTATCTTCTGCTCCATAATCTCCCTCCAGTATCCACATTAAACTATAAAGATAAAACTGGAGTACCTTCTGTTCCATAGCTTCTCTAAACAGTTCCCAAACGAATTGTCCCTTTTGAAGTCACCCATGGAGCGACAACGTCCCAAGATAGTGTTCCTTTTGAAACTCCAAGCCCTGGATGCTGATGAAATCCTGGACGGATAGCTTCTGTTTGGAGCATATAATCCTATTTCTGATCCTTTAAACAAACTGTTGCATATATACCAAAGCAGACAAGCAGCCAGATGTTGAAGGTACTTCCGTCTTTCTCACTGTATACTTTGATCCAATGGCAATCTTCTTCTCAACTTTTATTCACTGGGAGACCTGCTGATAAATATGAAGACCATCTGTTATTTGAAAATCACAAATCTCACAGTCTACTGTGAAATTTTCCTTTGTAAACTATGCTTTTGAGAAAGCTTAACAATCAGCCCGGTGCAAATTCAGTGTGTGTCCTTTGAACTTCCCTGGTTCTTAAGTCCACCGTCATTCATAATGCAGAAAACCACATGTGTTCCACAAAGCTTGGAAGCTCTAACTGAGAAGCTCCACTTTTGCTTAGCTGTCAGAGAAATTGTAGAAATTCCACCCACCCTAACCCTAACCCACTCTTTTTATTAAACATTATTGGAAGTCACCAAACAGTGCTCTAACGTATGACTACCAGGCTGCCCCCTTCCACCCTTCATTTTCTCACATCTGCTTTTGAAGAATGTTTTTGGCTTTCATAGCAGGAGTAGCTAATTACGTACAGGATCTGACCTTTTTTGTCTAAAAATGGATTACCTCTTAGGTAGCATCATTAATTCAAGAGCCTAAAAATACTGATGAAACTATGGGAGGTGGGTACAGAGAAAGGCAATAAAGGAAACAGACAGAGGGTCAAATGAGAACTTAAGAACTTTTACTAGAAAAGGTCAGCTTGCACTTTTGAATGTCTCATCTACCATTTAGGTGGACAGTAATGGGAGCTCTTGCTCTTCTCCACTGTATGCATTTGAATGGTAGTTTTGCCCTTTAGGTGAAGCAAATTGATTTAATCCAGTCATTCAAGTTCTATTTCTAAATCTATTTGGTTCAGGTTTCTTAATCCATGACTAGAGTTTCATCTTCCCAAACAATGTGATCCTTAAATTTATAATTCATTATTAAATTGAGCTGGCCTACTTAGATTATGACGTTTATAGTTCCAGTATGTGGAAAATAACCCAAAAAAAAAGGGAAAGTTTGTATAGTCAGCACAACTCAGAGCCAAACTAAAACCGTATGTCACAGAGTATAAAAATTGAATGTAAAAATATCTTGTGCTAACTGGGCAAAAAAGGAATGGTATCTCTAATTGACTTTTAAATAGTTTAGTGCAATCATCTTCGTAATCTATGACAATTACAGAAATGATACTTGCTAGATTTCCTCAAACATTTTTCAATATGTCGTCAGATTCTTTTCCACAGGAAGGCTACGACTACTTTTATTGACAGTGACCATAATAACAGAATCTTTCAAGACTAATTCTGAATTAGGGAGATGTTTACTTTCTGCTTGTTTGGGACTTTAACCATGTTCCTTTCCTCATCATTTTGGTAAATAGATCTGGAATACCTCTTACAAGGTTATCTTCCTTACTTCTACATATATCAACCCCAATTCATGATCCAGAAACCTATAGATTGATATAGTAGAGAGTGCAGCAGCACAGGTATTTGGGGGGGGCTCCAAGAATGGCCCTTATAACACCAGTGCTCCACAAGTACATTGGTTACCAATCTGCTTCCAAGTGCAATTCAAGGTGTTAGTTTAAAGCACTTTAAAGCCCTTAATGCAGAGGTGGGTTCCTACCGATTCAATCTGGTTCTATAGAACCGGTAGTAACTCCGTGATGATGTCACGGAGCTGGTTCTGTTGGTGGCTCCTTGGAAACCGCCATCTTGGGTTTTGCTTCTGAGCATGCGCATAAGTTAGTTTTTGACTGTTGTGCATGCGCGCTCGAGGCGCAACCCTGAGCGAACTGGCAGTAAGAAGATTCAGAACACACTCTGCCTTAATGGCATGAGTCCAGGTTACTTGCAGGCTTAGGAGGCATGCTGTGGGTCCCGTCAGCCCAATTATTCCAGCTGAGAATCCAGGAGCAGGGCCTTCTCTGCTGTTGCCCCTGCACTCTGGAATATCTTGTTGGGACCAACCTGATTTTTTTCTCCTATTTTTTTGTAACAGCATAAAGATATGGCTGTGCCAGTCAGCTTGGGGGCTCCAGTGGGGGAACAGTGCAATGGACATGGTTGTTTGAGCAATAACAGATCCGCCCTCTCCTCCACCTTTGCCTTCCCCATGTCTCCTTGGTTTTAATGTCTGGTTTTAACTTTTTATGTTTTACCTGTAACTGTAACTGTCCAGAGTTACCCTATGGTAAGATGGGTAAGATGGGAAGCCAATCAATTTAATAAATAAATAAGTAGCATTGGAACATATCTTGGAAATCTGAGTTACATGCTCGATCAGTGATGGCTAACCATCGCATGCCAAAAGGGGGGGGGAGTGCAGGGGTTGTACACACACGTGCCCATACCCATAATCCCATGTGTCCTCTGATGCATGCGTGTGTGACCCCCCTGCTCCTGGCACATGATGCCACACCCGTTTTTTGCTCTCCCAAGGCTTCAGAGCCTTTCTAGGAGCTTGGGGAGGGTGAAAATGGCCTTCCCAACCCCCCACCCCCCGGAGGCCCTCTGGAGGCAGGAAATGGCCCATTTGCCAACTTCCGGTTGGACTGGAAGTCCCATTTTTTAGCTCTCCCCAGGTTTCAGAGCCTTTCTAGGAGCCTGGGGAGAGTGAAAATGGCCTTCTCCACCCACCCACCCACTCACCACGGAGACCTTCCAGAGGCCGTAACTGGCCCGTTTCCCAACTGCAAACAGGCCATTTCTGGCCCCCAGAGGGAAATCAGCTGTCCAACATTTGCGTGCCCACCAATATGGCTCCGCGTGCCACCTGTGGCACACATGCCATAGATTCACCATCACTGTGCTAGAACATCCAAGATGTTTTTACCATTCCCAAGTCCATGTTTTCTTCCAATCAAGTACTAAGTAGAACTAACTGTTCTTAGGTTTTGCGGATCAGGCATGGTCACCAAGCTACTAAAACATAATTATTTTTCCCCATGTAGATGTAGTTACTACATCTGCTTAAATATGATTAACATTTTTCAGAAGCTTTAATACTGGTTCATATAAACCTGCTTAAGAGTTTTTTCACAAGTTCTGATTTCAAGCCCGATCTTTGCTACCTTGTGGTTATGTTTCTGATATGTTTTACCTCAATGCTTGTCTACATTTATCTCTGTTGAAATTAATTTTGTCTTCTTTGGCTCAGTGTTTCAGCCCATCAAAATCCTTTTGAATCCAGATTCTGTCTTCCATAATTTCAGTTTATCTCTTTAGGTTTTTGGCATCTTCAAATTGTATTAAGCTATGTCATCATATAGGACATTCAAAATAATTAACAGCACGGATAAATACTTTGCCCTTGGAGCATTTTATAACTTAAGTGGCGGAATGGATGCAATACACCCAATTCCCTTTTTTCATTTAAAATAAATATTGCTCCCATCAATTGAGTTCATCAGAAGAAACACAGTTTTTCCACAAAATTGCTACCTAATAATTACACTGTTTTCCCCCTTTAATGGAAGTTTTACAAAATGCAATTGGATGAAGGGGTAGGGAAATGCTTAAGAATAGGATGATTTCTAGACTTCATTAAACTCCATGAACAAGACTGGGTAATTATGACAATAAAAACTTGATGGTGCTTGCCTCTGTAAAAGCACAGCCATTTGTTCCAGGAAAATACTCTGCATATCTTCCTTTGGTTAGATGGTCAGTTCAAATATTGCCAAAGTTCATGTATTGCAGTATAGACAGAGATTAAACTCAGTGGGCAAATGGCAGCAGTAATTTCTCACTAAAACTGCATTATTGCTCCAATTCATACACCCATAGTACTCCATTACAAATAGGCCTTCAATTTGTCACATAAGCACCCATGAGCTTCATCCTGTTGTATCTATGACAACCATAAGCATATAAAATTTGCAACCCTAGTACAGAAGCATCAATACACATTTATATAAAAAGGTGGGTATTAAATGACCGGCTACAGCAGACAAAGGAAACTACTATAATGATTGGCAGCTCTCTGCTAGGCCTTGTCTGACAACTAGGCCATGCATATCAATGAACAATCTCTGTCATGTTATCATTAAGTAAGGTTGTTGCTGATTGGACCATGGTATATGCAATTATACTATTTCAGAGATGCTGGTTATAATCTTGCCCTAAGGAAAGCCTATTTCTAGTCACCTACCCATCCTTAATTTTATTAGTTCCTCTTTGAATTATTTCCCTCACTTATATTTAATTCACAGTTCTCTCCAATATGGCTGGCAGTTCACCAAAAGGAAAAAGAAAAAAGGAAGCACAAATTAACACATAAATGCAGAAAAGTGTCACACAGGGACAGCTACTGCATGTTAATTAAATACCATGAGATTCACACCAAGATATTCATTAGAGCATTTAAATTAACCAATAACCAATAGCTGTTTTGTTTAATACACAGTAATTACTGCAGCTGGACATGTTTTGACTGAGATATAATATGGTTGTATGCAGGGGGCCTTTTTTCCAAGTTGATCATGGATGTTGATCATTAGAATCTTTCTGAAATTGTAATCACCATGCAACTGTATACAAGCACTGGTAACCTTATTGTATAGCTTAGAAAAGTATTAACATGCCTTGCAATGGAGTTTGAAATATTCTGGTCTAATATCGGTCCCTACCTCTCATTAGCTGAAGCATATGGAGGAGATTCATTTGTCCCTCCTTTCCAGTCTAAGGCATGTCTTTTTCTACCTGCTACTTTTTGCTTGATTCCAAGAACACGGGCTCTGCATATAAAGAGTTTCAAACTCCTGGCAACTGCAGAAGGAGGCTTTCCTGCCAGGGAAACGGCTCTAGTGAATTCACACTGGGAACATATTGCTAGTTGCTACAGTCCTCCATGGCAGTTGGGAGAGGTCTTGGTCAACATTATAGGAACACCCTCATAAAATTGTAAACAATATTTGTTAGATGCATTTGTACCACCCTTCTCTTCAAAGTGGCAGTTTACAGAAATTATAATAACATGCAATTAAATTCCTCCACCACAGCAAAAACAAACCGAGAAACAACAGAAAAAAACCTGTTCAAACAGAAAAGAAAGTGGGGGAAGGATTTCTCTTGCTTACAATAAAAATGTGGTGAGGTCCAATAAGAGCCACTCTCTTCAGTTGTGATCTTGTCCTTCAAACTATGGACCTGGACTCCGCCCTTGGGTTTCAAATGGCTCCTGGCAAGTCTTAGACCTTCCTTTCTCTTGCTAAAATGGGCTGAAGGAGATAAAATGAAATTGAAATGTTTATTCTTGACATAATAATATTGGATTATCTTTCTTATTGTAATTGATCTACTCTTCATAAAGACTAAATATATATGAAGAACGGCTGCAGGTTTTGGATTTGGCTGGTCTAAAGAAAAGAAGAATTAGGGGAGACAGACATGATAGCAGTATTTCAGTATTTGAGGGGCTGCCACAAAGAAGAGGGGGTCAAATTATTCCCACAAAGCACCAGAGAGCAGGACAAGAAACAATGGTTGGAAACTAACCAAAGAGAGAAGCAACCTGGAATTAAGGAGAAACTTCCTAACAGTGAGGATAATTAACCAGTGGAACAACCATAACAGAAATCATGGGTGCTCCATCACTGGATGTTTTTAAGAAGAGACACTAGACAGTCACTTATCTGAAATAATATAGGTTCTCCTGCTTGAGCAGGGGCTGGACTAGAAGTCTTCCAAGGTTCCTTCCAGATTCTATTCTATTCTATTCTATTCTATTCTATTCTATTCTATTCTATTCTATTCTATTCTATTCCATATCGAATAATTTCTATTGCAAAGCAATATCTCCTTTTTCCTTAGTGTGGTGAACTCCCCTTTGCTCAGTTTCTATAGAAGTGTAATTGATTGAATGATTATGGTGACTTTGATGCTAATTCACATCAGCTGGCTTTGTAAGAGAATTCCTAATGCCTTGCAGGAACTGTAAACCAGCAGTCTCTGTTCCTTCAAACTAATACCTTCCCCCCCCTAAATCAAAGCCTTGGTTGTGGATGAGCTCATTATCTTACAAGAGGTCAGTCTAAAAAAGCCCCAGAAATTCAGCAGCTTGAAAGAAACAAAGCTCTGTGCTCCTCTTCACAGATTTCCAGAGTAAATGAGCTAAAGAGGGGAAGCTTGTTTAGACAGGTTGTAATGTGTCATCTCCTCAGTACTCTAATAGAAGAGCAACTTGTGATACAAGTCATGATGAAGCAGTGTGGCATTTTATGCTTTCTCTACATTAGAAGCAATTTGACCCTCTAACCTTGTGAAAGTGATAATGGAGGTGATGATAAAATCACGGCAGTGGGAAATGTTGGGAGTTGTCATCAGAGCTTGAAGGAGCAGGGGGAGCCCCAGCTCATCATGCTTGATGTACCGGAACACAAAGCAACACAAGATAAATGACCAGCATGTTTTTCCCATGGTATCTGATGGTAACTGCTGGTTCATCTAGTTGTGTTGCATCACTTCACAACTGCAGGGTCAAGTGGTGAATGGCACGTGGAAATAAGCCATTATTTGAATCTAATAAGATTCACAAAACAACCTACACTACTTCAAAAGAAGTCAATCTGTGGAAAGAAAGAAAGGAAGAGACAGAGAGAGGAGAAAGAAAGAGAGAAAGAGAAAGAAAGGAAGGAAGGAAGAAAATTAAAGAAAGAGAAAGAAGAAAAAGAAAGAAAGAAAGAAAGAAAGAAAGAAAGAAAGAAAGAAAGAAAGAAAGAAAGAAAGAAAGGCAAGTTATGTCTTTTAGTACTGTTTTATTGGAATATGAAAAAAAAAGAAATTGTCCTCTTTGGCTTCTTAACTTGTTTCTTACTATTAGTTATACTTCACTATGCTTTACTAACTTTATTGAATTTGCCTTCATAGTTAACTACAATAAACCAGCAATATTAATGAATAAATATTAGCTCATAGACTGAGTGTAACAACTGAATATAACAAATATTCAAGCAGTGAAGAATCAAGGTGAATGTGAGTTGTTCCAACCCAGAAAGCTATGGATTACAACTAATGTTAATGCTTACAACTATCACAAGGTCTTTGAAGGTTAGACTAAAAGATAGGAGGAATATACCTGGTACATAACCTGATCTTCCAACATCACTTTATTATCTGGATATGAAGCTATAGGACTGCATTTCCTTTGATTATCTTGATAGCTGACCTATAATGGGAATTGGATAAAGCTCCATTAGTTTTATAGGGGTCTCATTGACCCTTGATATTAACAACCATGATATTATCTTCAGTTATATGGCAGACCAGGCATTGGTTATTATTCTTCCTGGGGGATTACGTCTTGAAGGTGGTAAGTGATACTCAAATCCATAACATCTAATTGAAGTTGTCATATAATATTATATATCTGTGTTGTTGAATATAAAGCTACTGGGAGAAGTTATTCTGAGAGGGATATTGCCAGTATGTTAATGCTATTCAGGTATATTGATCTTTGTCATTTAATATCAAAAGTGATCAATATCACCTATATATCTTTTATATTTTATTGGTTTCAATGTATTGGGTCTCAAATCCAGTGGACTCTGAGCAGCATATAAAACTAGATGAACAGAAAAAGAGTGAGAGCAGTAAAACAACAGACAGCCCAGATAAAATACTCTGCTAACAAAATCCACAAAATGAAACCGGGGCCATTAAACAATGGTAAATATCAACCCCAGGCCTGAAACTTGAGGCAGATTTTCAAGGCTAAGAATCTCAGGAGAGAGGACATCATTCCTATTTCTGGAGGGGGGAATGCTGTTGCAAGGGAAGGGGCCACAATAAAGGCATGCTTCCTAGCTCCCACAGGATGACTATATTTAATGGAAGGAACCTGCTGAATTTCACTGGGCAGGCAGCATCAGTGACTGAAGATAAGTGGTGCATCAGGTATCTAGGCTCTAAGCCATATAGGACTATATAGATCAGGAATGTCAAACGCACATTGTCACATCATCATATAGTGTAACGTGATTTCCCCCCCCAGCGTATGGCCAGCATGTGATGCATCTGGCCCTGATATAGGTAATACTCAGCACCTTGTATTGCACTTGTAAGAACAAAGGGTAGCTGATGCAGTTTGCACAGCAAGTGTTGACCCATGAGCACACCTAGAGGCACCCATTACTCTTCACATTACTGCATTTTGAATCAGCTGTAACTTATATAGGACAACCCTCTTATAAGCACACTACAACATTTATCCTAGCCTATCCTCTATTCTATTCAATTCATAGAGAAGACATAGTGACAGAGAAGACACATCTCCTGGGCCCCACCAAATGACAGTATCTGGAGAGAAAGATGCCTACTTTATCAAAAATTACTGAATGGGAAGAAGTAATCAGAGGTAGGGGCCTAACCAATAACCAAATTGTGTACTGTATGTGTCAGGGTAGTGATTTAAGAGCTGACCAGCTGCTGCAATGATGCACTGATGTAATGATGAGAATGAGTCAGCAAGTTTTTTGACTGTTTTCCCTTTAAGAGCCTGTATATATAATACCTCTTGTTGTGTGTTCTTCCCTACTGTAATTTACTGATTGCTTGACCCCTGCCTATAGTACGTGTATGTAGAGTATATATTCTTTTGCAGATAAAAACCACTATTTCTTACAAACCTCTGTTTGCTGTTATTGCTCCTGGGTTGTCTCACGTAGTAAAGCTATGCACACTCTGTCAATATGCTTCAATATCTTTGTATTCTGAACTTTAAACAAAGGTTTGGATAAGGGTGAATAAGGGAAGCCTAAATTTCCTCCAGTGGAAGTTCCTGTTCCTGGGCAGCCTTTAAAAGATTGCTTCTCTAGTCTTGAGGAAGACTGCTTTTTCTAGCTTTCTAGCTGAGCCCAAATTTTGGCTGGGCACAACTGTCAACAATTGCAGGAAAAGGTAATGGGACCTAGGTGTGGTGGATCAGAGAGCAGGACCAGGCCTCTCAGGCCTCTCAGGTGTGATGGCAGGGAAAGGGAGAAGGCCCATGCACTGGTGGGCCTAACTGGCTGAGACCTCCTGACTTGTGGCATGTTTTTGGTGGGCTCTAGAGCTTCCCAAGGTCTCCCTCACCCCGAGGTTGCCTTAAGCAATCCATGTAGTTGCTTAATGACCACAATGACTTATGACCTAAATGCTGAGCTCAATTGTGTTCTGCTTTGAGGACTACTTGCACTTACAAACTTGCTTTCATTATTATTTCCCAAGCTGAATTCAGTGTACTGACTTTAACTTTTAAGGCAATTAAAGTATTAAATAGGATCACCAGTCTAATATTTAAGATTCACAGGAGTGATCCTTTTAAGGTTTATGCTGCACTAAGAGCTCTGAGTATCAGGTACATGAGAAGGATTTTTATTGTTAATGAAATACAGTATATTGAACTGTATTTCTTTATCTTGGCTTCTTAACTTATAACTGATGTTCTATTGCTTTAATTTTAACATGTTTTCATTTTGAATAGCTTTAGATGTCACTGATTTATTATCGGTATATTGTGCTTCAATTGATTTTTTAAAAGTTAGTATAAAAATAAATTTAAAACAATAGTAATCTTTTTGTTTGAATGCATGATACTTTTCTATTTGCAGAGCTTTGTCATGATAAGAAAGTGTTCAGAAATGTGATTCTTCTTCCCTTCCTTCCTAAAGCACAGTTCATTTTACCCATACAATATTTACAGCTTTGTTCTCCTGCTGGAGCAGACTAAAATGGAGTAACTCAGGATTCAGAGCAAGTCAATACACGTTAACCTCAAGAAGCCACCTGGATATGCCTAGAGGTTAACAAGCAGTCATTAAAAAACTTTACTTCCTACAGAAAATTAATGTACTCTCAAAAGCCTGCAATCATGCATGACCAGAAAGTTTGCTCTTTTTCCTTGTCTGATGAATGAAAAAATGAATAAATAGGGGCCAGAGAACATATTATCTGGCAAAATTCTTCCAAGATAGCTAGCTTTAAGTGTATATACCCTCATAGGTATGAAGCAGGCAAAGAATAGAATAGAATAGAATTCCTTATTGGCCAAGTGTGATTGGACACACAAGGAATTTGTCTTTGGTGCATA
>JANHFT010001595.1:17606-36962 GCA_032467955.1 Pseudoxenodon macrops
ATTGTATGTTTTTATTACTGGCTGTTCACCGCCCTGAGTCTTTCGAGAGAAGGGCGGTATATAAATTTAATAACAAAAAAAAAATAAAAAAATTTGAACTCTTCTTTTTCTGTAACACAGCCACATTCTCTAAAAGCTGTCACCAGTTTCTAGTGGCAGAACAAGAGAATAAACAAATGTATTTCAATATATGAAATAAAGGGAAAATAATATCTAATTTGCTAAACTGAGATGGACACTAAATTAAATCCAATGGACCTGGGTTGTTGCACGTTGCTGATCTACAATTAGATGCGTATGCATTTTGACCTACATAAAAATATGTCCATATTTTCGTAAAGTTATTCATAATGTATGCAATTTGACAAGTGATTTTATGAGATAGACAGTGTTTTAACCCTATTATGAGAAATATTTAGTTATAATTCATTGTTAACCTAAGATACGTAGCTTTATAGACTGCATACTTTGGGTAGTAACTTTTAGGAAAGTGAAAAAGCCAAACGACAAAAGTCTTCTTTACTTGATTTGGAACAAGAATGGACCTCTGATTCGTTTATTTACTGAGATTATTTCATAGGAACCTTACCATTTGCTGTTGCTGGGCTTAATCCAGCTACTGTTATCTAGACCAGTATCTTGTACTTCTTTCCTTGACCGACCTTGTTTTCTCACATCTAGGTGGATTAGTTTGCCTTCACTTCCCTAAAAGAACATTTTATCCCCTGATAAAACACCAAGGCCTAAGCCTAATTCCCTAGATGGCATGACTAAAAGCTCATTTTGCGAATTACTAGCCTTGAGAACAATGGTCATGGTCATGGGTGCATGAAAAATTGTTGTTTTAAAGCTTGAGCAATTGTAACCATTATGCCATTTACTTTTCTTTTCTTTTCTTTTTTTTTACTTCTAAGACTAGATTCTTGGTGCTCAAATGCCGCAAATAACAGATTTGTACCTTTATTTTTCTTGCCAGAACTGACTGTCTGGAGAACAGTTCTAAATTGTGCCCAATACAGGTGTAAATGTTTGTTTCTTATTTTCAGTGCAGATCTAAAAATCGCAACTTTGGATAATTTTTCACTGTCTCTCTTTAAGCCTTCAGGATTACCATGTAACTATAACAACTTTCTGTCTGCTTCCAGGGTTTTTTCCCCTCCTTTTTATCTTTTTCACCTTGAGTTCATAATTTCAGCTGCATCCTCAAGATGCAGCTTTTTGTTCTATGTAACAATTCAAACTTGTCATTTCAAAAACACCTTCTTCTCCTTGTTCACTGAATGTTATTCTCTTCCGCCCATTCTGTTGTCTTTTACCTTTAACCAAAATTAGTTGAAACACTATGCTAGTTTAGGTTTTAGTTTGAGAGAAATGTGAATTTTACCAATTTTTCAGTTCTGTAATACCCAAGATTGCTTCACAGTATGGCTCTGTTTCCATAACAATGCAGAGTTTATTTCTCATGGAACAAAAAACAACAACAGATCAACTAACCTAATCAATTAACTCCAGGGGTTTAAATTTATCTCTCAATAGACTAAATCTTGCACAGTTTAACTAACTCCACCTAATCAGGTGGGATATTAAGCAATCCTTATCTCTCCCAAGACTGAGACAAATTCCAGAGATCTTCCAAAAATAGTGGAAGTCTGCCATTCAATCTGGGTTGGTCACCAGAGGTTTAGTCTTCCGAACTTTCCAGGATGGGCTCCAGCATGAGTCCAAAAGCTCAGAAGGCTAAACCTTTGTTCCTGGTGTCTCGCCAAATTGAATTCTGCTACATTATGCTGGGACACGTCTATTTGCCTTCATTGTGAGTGAACTTTTAGGCCTCCACCTTTTCTGACGATTCCTTATAATGCTCTTTTCCATTTTTTACAAATATGGTTGCATCAAGAATGCATACTGGAGCTATAAATTGAATTGCTGGATGAAATGGAATCCGTGAGAATCTTCAGAGTACAGAAAGTATTTATTTTCAGAAAATGTTTGTGGCAGTACAACTTCAGTAAAAAATGAGAGGAAAAATTGGCAGCTTTTAAATTGTTTTAATTACTATATTTACATTACCAGTGTATTTCTAATTTTAAATAATGTGAAACAACTAAACACAGAGAAATGTATCATGATTGTTTTCTTTCTTTTTTTATTTAGATTGAAGGATACTAGTGCTTAATTTGATTTATAAGGCCTTTTGATATTAGGATGAATATTGTAGATACACGCTGGCATTTGTTCCTCAACCATCTGTAAATCTATTGCTTTTCTCAGTTTTTATGGTTATATGTCATAACATATTAAGTTGCACAGATAATATGTTGAAAATTGCATGAGGATTGCCAGAGCCTTTTTTGATATTTGAGAGTATTCATTCTTCACCTTTATCCGAAAATTATCAAGAACTTTTCCCATAAATTCCAATTAAATTTCAAGCTGAGGTTGTTGGGTAAGATTATATCCATTGATTCCTTCAATTGTGTGAGACTAAGATGAAATTGGTTTGATTTTGCTTCATAAAGGGATTTTTCAACCAGTCAGTTTTCAGCAGATATATTTAGAAAACAGTGCTGAATTTTCTTTTCCAATTCTTCAAGATGCTCAGCAGTTTGTGGCATGACCTCACTGTTGTTTGTTGCAACAATATTTGGGAACATGTCCATATTGTCCTCTGTCATTTTCCAGTCTAAATCTTAACTTTTCTCTCACAGCATTAATTTTGGCTGAAGAAGACAAAAGACATTTTGAGCTTTGCTTTACATGCAGGAGTTTACTCTACTTAAAGAGTCAAAATCATCCTCTAAAGTAAGATAACTTTGCAGACCAAGTATTATCATTTGCCAGGAACCTTAAAATTCTTCTTTTTGCTCAAAAGTAAAAAGAAATATATATCAGCATTTCATTTCTCAGTTCATAGACGTGTGACAACATTTTTCTTCTCAAAAGCCCTTTGACCTCCTTTTTTGAAAAAGAGGTTTAGATTTGTTCCAATTTCTTCATTAGGTTGGGTAAATAAATGGGGCTTAATTGACATACATTGAACACAGTCCAACATTTTTACAAATTTGTCTTGTGGAGTTTGCTATTTATGGCCAATTGCTACGAATATTTCATGACCCAGAATATAATCCTGTGTGATAATATTTTTTTCCACTAAAGACACAAAGACATTTATTGACTCAATAAATATCTGTATAAATTCCTACACAGACTTTCCAGGGACATGAAAGGGTTTCTAAGTAGTCAGTCGTGACTATGTAAATATCTTAAACCATGATTGTTCTTCAGTTTTCCAACATAAGAACTTTGACAGCCTTTCTGAACAAGAGTGTAGTAAGTGCCAACTTCACCTCTGGGGATAGGAGAAAGGTTGATGATATGATGGTTATTTTTTAAAAAACGTATTGTACTTTGAAGGAAAAAAATGAGAAAGGAGATGTGTCTCCAAGTCCTCACTGCAGCATATGGAAGACTATAAAAAATGCTACTGCAGTTCTTGGCTATATGTGCTGAAGTGCAATGGTGAGTCTATTAACTAAAAGAGATGGTGTTTGTGTCATTCGTGTTATAAGAATAGTACCACTATCCCTATTTAAAATACACTTAGAAACCTTGCAATGTTTTCTGAACAGGTTTTGGTAAATATTAACATTAAGTAGCACTTCCTGCTTGACTGAAGCAATTGGGGAGATGGGATTTCTGCGAATGGCTGTTTGGGGAGTTTGCTTAAGACAGTTTTTTTTTTTTTAAGCAAGGCTTGCAATCTGCTTGATTTTTTCTTTTTCTAAATAAACTTCTACTACTTTTAAAAATACTGAACGTGTTTAATTAAATGTGTTGGTATTGTCTGCTCCTTAGTTATAATTCTATCCATTCCACTTTGTTTTGAATCGCAGTGTTTAGCTAACATTCTTAAACATAACCAATTATTCACCATCAAGGAATCAGGAACAGCTATCTCTCAATAAAACAGCAGTACAAGAATCTACTAATATCTGTCATATCTCATTGAAAAGATTTCTTTCCCCTGCATTTGGCCATATACAAATAAAACTGCAAATTTTCACAAATGTAAGAAATAGACCACTGGCAGTAAAATATGGATGATTGCTTTTTGTTGATTCATTTTGCTATGTGTTTTTTTAAATTAACATATCACTAATCAAGCCACAGTAATTCAGGCCAAATTATCTTTTGCTTAGATTTCTTTAATGTATTTTGTATGATGCTTCATTTCAGAGGTGGGTTCCTACCTGTTCTATCCGGTTCTATAGAGTAGATAGTAACTTTGCGATGACATCATAGAGCCGGTTTAGGATTTTGCTTCTGCGCATGCGTAGAAGCTAGTTTTTGACTGCCGTGCGTGTGCGCGCTCGAGGCGCAACCCTGAGTGAACCGGCAGTAAGAAGATTCAGAACCCACCTCTGCTTAATTTTAATAAAATTCCCAGACATTAGCCACTACTACCAAGTGTGTACTTCAGTGACCATACATCACTCAACTTGAACTAACTACCGGTATATAACAGGTCATTTATTTCCAAGCTAGTTCGGAGTGTTAGCTTGGATCTATAAAGCTCAAATGGCTTGAGGCCAGGTTTTGAAAGATTGATTTCTTCCTATAAGGAACTTGTCTATGATCTACAGTCACCAGACAACTTACTTTATGTTCCATCAGCAAGAGAAACTGGTTCAACTACAACACAGGATAGTACAAATTCTGGAGCTTCCCAAAGTAAGACAAGCAAGTATCATCTTTGCTGCAGGTATTTGGCCTTTTTATTTATAGAAATATAAAAGAGTCCAGGCAGACATTCTTGCTTTTGTTTTGCATTAAAACACAGCTAAGCATCTGTACATCGATTTGGAACCCTTATTACACTAAGTTAATTTTTGAACACGAATACTAATAGTGACTTAGCAGATAGCAGATGCCTAGGTTCAAAACTAAGCAGAATTTGGGCTAGTTAGTACATACCGTAGATTGGATTTCTGCAGAAACCACGAAAGCTGAAAACTGGATTGGAAAGTAAAAAACAAAACCCACACAAGAAGCCAGAATAAACCACTTCAGTCATCACTGCTCCCAAACTTCACAGATTTAGCCATGACGTTACCAATAACTAAGTTTAAAAAAACGACTTTACCAAAAGCAGTCTGCCTGTAACATTGTTTGGAAGCAGAAACAAAAACTGAGTGGCATACAAAGTTGAAACATAAAAATCTTCCTATTTCAAAAGAAGGCCATGTCTCCATCTTCTTTGTAAACATAGTTGAGAAATAGCCGAGAACAATAAGAAGTATACAAAGTGTTCATTTATTAATAAGTGTCCATTGGTTCACTTGTTCTTGCACAGTACTTCTTTCTGGCCATAATGTAATTGTCACTGAAATGCCATTTTTATTTATTGCTATTTACAGTTTTTCCACAGACTTAAAATAATCTGCTCATTAGTTTTAGCCTGGCTCATTCTTACTGATAAATAGGTCAAAATGTGCTGCCACATTAGAAAACAAGATTAAGCTTCCGAAGGAAACATTCCTGGCAATATTCACTTATATACCCAATTTAAACATACAAGTCTCCATAGGGAGGAAAATGGCGGCTTCAGTTCAATATATCTTGCAATAAGCTACTGCCTGCACTTTGCTAATTATATGTATGTTGAATGCTAGCCACGTTCCGATGCACCTTGAAAAGGGTTGGGTTAACGGTTGTTTTCAAGAATCCAAAGGGAAAGATTATGTGTAAACAAGGTTTTGCACAATAAATTAACAAAAGCAACACAATTCTCATTTTCATAGCGGTTATATTGCATAGAGCAAAAATAAAAAAAGAACTGCTCAAAGGGTAGGGTATTCAATAGATTCCCATAATTTTTCCCTTAGGCTCTGCAAAATGAAAAGGTTAATGTCACTGAGATCTCACTCATGTATTGCGATCTTTAAGATTTTATGCAAGATCCTTGAAATCTCTATGGTTCGGGCATATTGCAATGATAGCAAAGTCTAAAAGAAGACTTCATTCCCTGCGTTTTGATTCTCTTAAGAACTTTATGTTATAGGTCTCCAAGCAAACCACAAATTCCATGACACAGAATAACCTGTTTTTCTCAATGAGTAGGCACTTCAGCATAGTCTCACTATCAGCATCTGGCAGTGTGAGAAATGAGAACAGAAAAGTTGACCATAAACAATACTCTCAAGTCCACATCAGTATAATGCCTTTATTATCCCAGCTCCAGAATATATATAGTATAGAAAAGGTCTCCATGGGAGAAACAATCTAGGCCTACATCAAACCTAGACATTATTAGAAGAGCTTGTATTACATACATCAAATGGGCTAAAAGGGGTGACTTTCTAAATCCCTTGTTCCTCTCTCATGCTATGAATCCATTGACTCAGGAGTTCGGGGGAAACAAGGCTGAGTTTCTCCTGGAATTTACTAAAGACAGAAGTTGGCATAAACATAGAAGTACGCTGTGAGAGGCTACCAGTCTTGAAGACGCAATTATAGTTTGGGATTGGGGCTAACAGGGCAACAATAGTACAATCACTTCCTGCTCACAAGTATGCCAAAGACATATAGTCGTTAATTGTAAGAAACAATATACTGGATTAAGATGGATCTTGGTCTGATCCAGCAAGGATATTTTTAATGGTCTATGGGCTTTTTTTTAAAAAGCCAATGAAGCATCCAAAGTTACTTCAAGAAATGCTTGTTTTTAAAAAAAGGCTAATGTATTCCTACCATTTTTGAGCAAATATATACTGCCTGTTCTCTCTAAGAATAGCAGAAGACAAACGATTTGGATCAAGAAGTGTTGTGGTCTCCTGTTTGAGACACTGAGTGGACCTCATGAATTAATGCCTATGAATGAATGAATAAATGAATGAATGAATGATAAAAAAAGATGTTGAGACTCTAAGGAAGAGTGCGGAGAAGAGCAGCAGAGATTATTTGGGGACTGGAGGTTAAAACATAGGAAGGAAGGTTGCAGGGATTGGATATATATAGTCTAGTGAAAAGAAGGGCTAAGGGTGACATGATAGCAGTGTTCCAATGTCTCAGGGTCTGCCACAAAGAAGAGAAGCTCAACCTATTCTCCAAGTCACCTGAAGGCAGAACAAGAAGCAATGGACGGAAACGAATCAAGGAGAGAACCAAGATAGAAATAAGGAGAAATGTCCTGATAATTAGAAAGAGTTAATCAGTAGAATGACTTGTCTTCAGAAGTTGTGGGTGCTCCATCATTGGAGGTTTTTAAGAAGATACTGGGCAATCACTTGTCTGAAATGGTGTAGGGTTTCCTGATTGAACAGAGGGTTGGATTAGAAGATCTTCAAGGTCCCTCCTATTATTCTGTTATTCCATTATTTAGTCATATACCTCTTTATGGGGAGGCTTGAAAGAAAGAGTGACATAAGCAGCACTGCTGCACAAGCCCAACCCCTTTTCCTTATGCATCACATGCCATGCCCCAAAGGGACAAAATTTGTGGCACAACACTGATTTTCATTCTGATGAAAACAGTAACAGCTTGCAGCTACTCCTCATGTCTTCTCTGATCATTTCTTCCAATTCCTGAGAGACCATTCTTTTCACTTTTGTAGGAGTTGTAAACTAGTTGATCTGCAAAGCAGGAAGATGCTTTTTTACATGTGTTGCCTAAAAATAATCCCAGTTGACTCACTGGAGAAGTGAAGTTAAAATAGTGAGCTCTCTGGAATTGCCCCTCGCTGAGGAAACATTTTAAATCAAATCTCATCTGGGTTCAATACTTTGATCAGCCAGACTATTGTCCTGGCTTTTGTGTACAGGAAAGCCACAAAGTATCTCAAAGCATTTCGGCTATGGGAAGAATGTGGAAATAGGAGAGATGGTTTTAATTACACCTACCATTCTTTATTTAGCCAAAGAGTCCATTTACATTCATTGAGAAAAGATCTACAAACATCCATTCACTGTGAAAGTGTAGGAGAACATGCACGCTTGCATATAGGGCTAAGTAGTTAGATTGGGGTAAAAGAGGGGGAAACCATTTTGAGAGAGGATTTGTGCACACGGAAATGTTTTAAGTCTTTGTTGGACTCTGCTACTTTAGACTGCAGGTGGAGAATTGAATGCTAAGCCAGCTTTCTCTCTCACATAAGCATACAGCATCAAAAACAACTGGATCACATGACATTTATATCTGTACCTTATTTAGATTCTACTTCTCTGTTCTCCAAATGATTCCCCCAATGACAGCCACATAAAAGATCTCAACAATATAGAATTAGCACAAGAGAATTGGTTCATTTTAATATGCAAAATTTATCAAGTCCAAATCTATTAATTCTGGGGGAAAGATATGTGTGAGAGAGATGTGACAAATTCCACCCTCCCCCCCCTTTTTTTTTTCCTCCACACAGATATAAAAAAAACCTGTAAAACAAAATTGTGATGAGCCAGCTCTCTGCCAAAGCATCCCGCTGGTTCTTCACATATTCATGCATCTTTGCAGCAGACACCCAAATAAAACAGGCTGTACTCACTTTGCCGATAAAGGGCTGAGAGTATGTTTAGTTTAGCTTCCCATAGGAAAGCTGTCATAGGAGAAAGAGGAGCTGCAGATGGACTGGACCAATGTCGGATGCCACACTGGCATTAGAGGTGGAGTGAAACACCATCAGAAAGGACTCTGGGAAAGAAAAGCTTGAACAGCAAAAGATTAGAAATGGAGGTGATGGCTAAAAGGGCTAAAGCAGACTTAGACAGCGATTGGCTATGGAAGGGGCATTGTTGGTTTGCCAGTATTAGCTTATAGACAAGTGGAAGATTGCTGAAAATAATTGTTTGGGAACCACCCAAAATAGGGTGATGAAGAATTAAGGGGGCTTGGAGCCAGACATGTGCAGTTTGCTTGCCTGTTCTGATAAAGCTTGGCGGAAATTGTTTCTTATTGTCTTTTAAATGACTAAATGTGGGGAAGCAAGTTGAGTATCTCTGTGGTCCTGCCTCTTTCAATCAGATCCCATGTACAGACCCATCAGAGTTAAGTTTGTGATGTCAGGAGTGGAAGTGGAAGAATAGATGAACTGCAAACATTAATTTTTCTTAAGAAAATTTACCTTGGACTTCTGGCAGTTGTTAGTCCTGAATTTTCTATTATCTTTTTCCTAGGTCTGCCTTTCTCCTTCCCATGACCACTGCATGTGCTCTTTGCAGAAAGAAAAAGGAAGGAAGGAAGGAAGGAAGGAAGGAAGGAAGGAAGGAAGGAAGGAAGGAAGGAAGGAAGGAAGATGTTAATTATTTTGAAAACTTCTGCAACGCTTTTTTCCTGTTAAACACCATATGTAATCAACTATGTATATTCTAGATGCCATTATCCTCCTTTGCTTTTTAAAATAGGCCTTGTTGCACTCTGCAACTCCTACTATTCTTATGTTCCATTCTTGTGCTTTGTTGAATGTTCCAGGAGATTCTAGGCTTCCCTTCCAGTACCCTCTTCTAACAGTCTATGATAGGGTTTGAATATTTGAATGGCTCTGCAATGTGTTATCTTTCTATTGTTTTCTTGGGCATGTTTACACATTGCCCATTCTTTAATATATAGTGATGGAAAGTACAGAGCTGATTTCATTATGCAGTTTGTCATTTTGAATATGAGACACATGCACACATGCCTGTGAACTCATAAATCTGTCTACCTACGTGATCATGATGCATTATGCTGGAATGATACATTGGCATATTATACTTCAGCTGTTTAACATGGTCAACATTCCTCCACAGATCTGTAACTATAAAAATCTGATCTCTTAGTGAACTAAAAGAATGTCTTTCACATATGTCAGGGGTGAAATCCAGCAGGTTCTGACAGATTCTGGAGAACCGGTAGCGGAAATTTTGAGTAGTTCAGAGAACCGGCAAATACCATCTCTGGCTGGCCCCAGAGTGGGGTGGGAATGAGATTTTTGCAATATCCTTCCCCCAGGAGTGGGATGGGAATGGAGATTTTGCAGTATCCTTTCCCTGTCACGCCTACCAAGCCTACAGAACCAATAGTAAAAAAAAATGGATTTCACCACTGACATACCGTATGTCATATATCATATCATATCCTCTCTCCCTCCCTCCCTCTCTTTCTCATCTATCAACTAGAGAGAGAGAGAAACATTTAATAGCAATGTGGATTATAATAAGAGGAAAATATAAGTGGTTTTGCTAGTATCATATTTGTTCATTTGTTACTCATATCTCTTAGAAGACTCCTAAACACAATCTGCCAATGATGAACCACATGGAGCTTTTAATTAGTGAGCACAATAGATGGATTTGAGTGGGATGAAGATTTAAGTCTCTCCAGTCAAATAATGGTGTTCAAATGTCAGCTAGACTGGAGTAAAGGATTACTGGAGTCACAGCCACTTCAGAGTATTATGTCAAAACAAAGAGAAAAATGTTGAGCAATAGAAGATATTCTCCAGCAATTTCAGTTTAGCAAATCACAGAGAATAACAATTTAATGGCTAGTTACTTTACTCTACAATATTCTAAGAAATTAAAGATAAGATGTATTAACTGTGATAATGAAACCTCTCCATAAAACTACCGGTAATAGTTACACTGAAATTTAAAGGCCTTTGTAGTGACGTCAATTTTACAGAACGTATTCAAACCAAATATGGATTCTTACCTCTTTCAAGGGTAAGAGAGTGCTCAAAAGTTCTACATTGTGTGTGAGGAGTTGTAAAGGAAAGGTGACTGCCAGTGACATCACTACTTGGGTTCAGGCATCCTTTTATTGCTATTGTCAGTGAAACCAAGGGAGGAAATTGTGCCCTCTAAAGAACAATGTGTAGTGGCCTTTGAAAACCCACAAACAAACTATAGTCTCCACCTTAGCCTTGTACAGTGCAGGATGATGAAATGTTTCACTCTCTCAGAAACGATCCACCAGGAACCATGTATAAGAGCAGGCCACATCAAAGCTGCAAGATCTTCCTCTACTCCATTTTGAACACAGTCAAGCCCGTGCTGTTTTCTAGAATAAAAGCAATTGCAGTTATTGTATATGCAACAACTAAGAAACATGAGCCTGAGATGCCAAATGTTTCCCAAAAGATTACGTGTTACATTGACAGATAGTTGGATTGTTGATGATTATAAATAAACTGGCAAAAAATAAAATAAGTGCTTTGCATCTCAGGTTCTCTCGCCCTGCTAACTATATTCTGAATTGAGTAGAAATCATATTACAGCCACCAAGTAAGCTGTCCCGTCTCAGAGCTCTGAAGAACAGAAATGCTTATAAAAATGTGGCCTGTTTTTACTGTGTACCTGTTGCCTATTCACAGATATTCGTATCTACATGAAGGTCACAGATCATCCTTAATCTGGAATGTGATTTCTTTTGTTTTGGTTTAGCTTCATATGTATACTCAGCATTTAGGCTTTTAAGCCATCGTTTATGGCTTAGCAATATTTACAAATCAGGCCACTATGGCTATATCAACCAACATGGTTAAAATAACCATGATTTAGGCTTTAAACATACAATGTGATTAGTGGAAAAGCATTACATTATTCCCCTTGGTTTCTTCACCCAAATAGCATGGATAGCAAACCACCCTCTGTGGTTTGTTTATAGAAGTATGCTTCTAGTTGGAGCTAATCAGAGAATGAAGCCATAAACACACTTAATGCAAGCCAAGAGTATAGTTTGTGGTTAGCTTCTCCTTCATCCTGCATTTGCTAAACAAGAAAACAAATAAACCACAGATGGGCTATTTGCTGCTTGAAGTTGGAAAGTATCCATGGCCGTGACTGGGCATGACTTCATTATCCAGCTTTTATGGTTACATTCATATGCAATGGTTTCCATTAAGTCAAATGGAAAATGTTATAGCAGACCACTTTAACTGTACATATTTTGGTCAAAAACTTTATCCAACTAAATCTGAGAACTGAAGAAATATTGAGCGCTTGTTGCATGGAACCCCTCTGGGATACCTTGCAGTTCCTCAGATATGAAGCAGAGAAACTTTTAAACAACATTCATTTTAGCAAAAAGTAAAATTAGATCCAAAAGAAAAATAATGCTAGACAAGAATGCAATTTTGAAATATAGGTATTTCACTAATACAAGGAGACTGCTTTCTGTTTCCTGACAATATTGACACATTGGATTTCTGTGGTTTTTCTTGTTTTATTAAATTTTTAAAAGCTATACTATGAATGACCTGAATGAATGAATACAGTAAATCAGTCAACAATGCAACCTGATCACCATATTTAAATTTTCTTAAGGTTCCAAACATATACCTTCCCCTTTTTGAAGTAAATCCACTTTAATGAAACAGTAATTATCCTCCTCCTTACAAAAACCAAGACTGCTACCTGCAATACTCATTTCTACATGTCTAATTGTAGGGTAGTCAGGTAAGTCATTGCTGATATAAAAGGCTGGTTTTTATAACCAAATATAGGTTTTAAAGTACTCTGTTTTAACTATTGTACTGAAAACTAAGAAATTATTTGCATTCTAATAATTGAGGAAAATATATTTTAAATTACAGACCGCGCAGGTGGACCGTAAAAAAGCTTCATAAGATACAGTATAGCTTATGAAATATCTAACCAATATTTGATTGTGCCAAATTTACTCAAGTAGTTTATTCATGAAAGCAATTCAACAAAGGTGGAAGAAACACAGATTAGTAATAGCAATTTCTCCTTTGTACCCAAAGAACTAGAAAAGGGGATGGAGGGAGACAACCAAAGTTCAAACATTTGTGTTGTGCATGATGGATTGTAGTTGCAGCATACAAGAGTTTATCTTCCTTATATGCTATTTTGCAGGAAAAAAGTGTCACAACAATATAGGGTTCTCATATGTGGTAGACATGGACAGAAGAAAGAAAGTTTTGGACTAAAATACAAACACGACTAGGAAAAATGGTGGGAGAAAAAGTAGAATTAAAGCCAGAAACATTTTTATTGGGAATATTACCAGAGAAATATAAGAAAGAGGATGCTTATTTAATAGTACACATAACAACAGCAGCGAGGATTGTATTTGCACAGAACTGGAAAGCAGGAAATATACCGGGAGATTAACAAATAATAAAGAACATTTTAGACCATGCAGAAATGAACAGATTGGCATTAAGGATAAAAGATAAAGAGGATTCATTGTATTACAAGACTTGGGGGAAACTTTACAAATGGTTAGAAAATGGATATAAATGAAGTAAAGGAATAGAAATGAATGACAAGCCCAGATGGGACACTGTGAAAGAGGAAAGGAGGAAGGGGAGTATTGAATTTGATATATAGTAGTAGATAAGCACATGAAACTTAAAAGAAATAAATGGGAGCAATTTGTATAAAATAAAATACAGAAAATATAAGGTTGTTGGGAAAGAATTCAAGGTTGCTGGAATACCATCTCAGAAAAGGGAAGGAGGAGAGGAGGGGAAGTAGGAAGGAAGGAAGGAAGGAAGAAGGGAGAAGAGGCGAGAGAGTTAGGGGAACGAGTAGGAGGGAAGATAGAGGAGTTGGAGAAGGAGAAGGGAGGTAGGAAAGGAAGAAGGAGATGGAGGAAAGAAAGGGCAAAGGGGGGATGGCAGAAAAGCAACCTTGAAACTATAAAAGAATAAGATAAAGTAGAATATATGTATAAAAGTAGAATGAAAAATGAATGATATGTAAAATGTGATGATAAATATGTGAATGTTTACATGGAAATAAAATGTAAAAAAAAACTTTTTTTAATAATATAGGGTTTCTTCCTAATCTGTAATCTTTTAAACTGTGTATTTTCTCAGTGAATTATTTAACTGCCTGTGATGTTCCCACATGTGCTTCCCCAACGGTCCATGAGTGGCCACAAGAAAAAGAATGGAGCCAGCCAATCTCTAAACTGTAACTATAAAATACTACACATCTGGAATTTCACAGAAAAAATGTGTTCATTCCTCCAGATGTTTGGAGTTTAAATATATTTTAATCTATGAAAAAGCTTTTGGGCTAGCAATATTGCAATACTACCTTAACTGCTCAGGGAGAGATTTTGTCTTTGGTATTTAATCGTTTGCTCTTGTTTGTTCTGTGGGTTTTTAAAAATATCTGTGTTGTTCTAGATGTAATATTTCATGCTGTGTCAGTAGTTAGCATTGGATTCAGTAGTCCAATGTTCACATCATGATTCAACCTTGAGTTACTTTTGTTCCTTAAAATACTTTAGGATAATACACAAAGAGAAAGCTGTGGGTGTTGGGCTGGATTCCACACAAATTACGCTAAAAAGCCAAACCTCTTAACTCAAATTGAAATCAGTGTCAAATGAAATCAAAGACTGAATTTGGCTTTCAAAAAATAACTTGGTTTGCCTGAAGAGCTCTTATGACAGGTAATCCCCGATATATGATCACAATTGGCACCAGAATTTTGACTAAGTAAATTGGTTGTTAAAGAGTTGAGCTTAATTCCATGACCTTTTTTTGCCACAGTTGTTAAGTGAATCACTGCAGTTATTAAGTGAATCACATAGCTGTTAAGCAAATCCAGCTTCTCCCCTCATCACCCATTGACTTTGCTTGACAAAAGCTGGCTGGGAAGGTCACACAGAGGAATTACATGACCCCCAAATGCTATAGTTGTCATAAATACATACGACTGCCAAGCACCTGAATTTTGATTACGTGACAGTCTAAATGTTTTTGTGCTGTTTTAACTTTAAGCAGTCGTTAAACAAATGGTTGTAAGTTGAGGACTACCTTTATTAGACAAGTACAAGTATGTTAAGCAAAGTTGTGAACGTACAAGAATGCAGTTCTTAAATAGTAAATTTCTCCATTGCAGTGGCAAGTAATGTAATGAGAAATTACCTGGTGAGTAACAAGGTGTTTGCTTAAGGCAAACAGACGTGGATATACACAAGCGCATTCATATCAGATTGTGTTAGCTTGAATGTTTCTAATAAAACAGGCAAAAAAAATCCCCACATATTATTTTAAACACTGTCTTAAAATGAAACAATAATCAAATACTGACCATCAAAGAAATTCTACTCCAGAGGCAAGATACCGCACTTCTGCGTAATATTTTTATGCCTTTCAAAAGGTTATATGCCTTCCACAGCTGCTTGATAGCTCAGCAGGTCAAGCAAATATGTCAAAGGCAAATAAGAAAGAAGACAACTGGAAAAGATATTTAAAATTTTTTGGAATGGGTTGGTAAAATGGAAGCTCAGCATATGGGTGTCTGTGGAATCACTAATTTGCATAAAAGTCAACTATAGTTTACATTGTAATTCTTTAAGATTATCTATTGTGGTTTCATTCAAACTCAAAACAAAACAGTAAGACACCCGGTCCCACCACAACCCAAGCTACAGCTTTCCCTGTAGTTAGAAAAGTTTCAGCATGAATTTTAGTGTTTAATGGGACATTGGAATGGAATTATCTCCCTACATCACACTGGAGAGAAGTTCTGAGAAAAATCTAGCCAGTTTGATCTACTGCCGTGATAGCGAACCTATGGCACGCGCACCATCTTTGGGCATGCGCGCCATCGCCATCTGCTCTTCTGGTTTCTGGCATGTGCATGCGCGCCAGCAAGCTAATCTTCGTGCATGCCAGAGCCCCAGAAACCCGAAGACCAGCTGGCTGGTGCGCATGCACACAGCAGAAACCAGAAGAGCAGTTGGCGATGGCGCGCGTGCCCACAGAGAGGGTTCTGTGTGCCACCTCTGGCATGTGTGCCATAGGCTCGCCATCACGGCCCTACACCATTTGTGACATATAGCAGTCCAGTCTCATCTTGAAAGCTTCAAGCAATGAAGGTCCCACAACTTCTGAAGACAATTTCTATTCCACTGGTTGATGCATGCGAAGACCAGCTGGTCTTCGAGTTTCCGGGGCTCCACTGCACACACGCATTCCAGTTTGGGCACTCGGTCCTGAAAAGGTTCACCATCACTGATCTAGTGGTTAAGGCACCAGGCTAGAAACAAGGAGACAGTGAGTCCCACCTTACTGTAGGTATGAGAGTCAATTGGGTGATTTTCAGCCAGTTACTGTCTCTCAGTCCAACCTCCCACACAGGGGTGTTGTGGTGAAAACAGGAGGTAGAATGGGCATTGTGCACAAAATAAATAAAATCACTCAAGGGAAATTACCAAATGTTTTCTTTGGTTTGA
The DNA here is from genome assembly GCA_032467955.1 of Pseudoxenodon macrops. NCBI lineage: Eukaryota > Metazoa > Chordata > Lepidosauria > Squamata > Pseudoxenodontidae > Pseudoxenodon > Pseudoxenodon macrops. Next base: position 33,796 of record JANHFT010001595.1, read on the forward strand.
TGGACAATATAAGGCCATTGATGTATGGAGATTGAAAAATGTCAATTTAAGAGAATACACCTTTTTCTGAAAGACAGAGATCCTTTTCACAAATAGACGTGATTCAGATTTCAAGAAAATTAGCTACTAAGTTTTCTAAAGGAGCGATATTACCAAAGACTTTTTCAGATCATAATCCTGTGAATTTTGTTTATAAAAGAAATTTTTAGTTCTTTTAGATGGAAACTAAATGAAATGTTGTCTATGGAGATTCTCAGTCATCCAGATCATGGTTGTTCCAAAGGTGCTTTTTCAAGAGGCAACTGGGAATTTCTGGTTTTCCTTTGAAGACATTTCACTTCTTATCCAAGAAGCTTCTTCAGCTCTGACTGGATGGTGAGGAATGGAAGGATTTATGCTCCTTGCAGACAGTTGGTCATTTGCATTCTTTTAGAGACTCATTGAGGCCACCTGGAGGTTTATCTGTGTCGTCAAGGTCAGCTGATGAGTGTGGAGCCTTTTTGGAACTGCTGACTACAACGAAGACCTTTCAACAAAATGAGATATCCAAAATAAATAAATAAATGAGTTTGCAAATAAACCAGGGGAGTGACATGCAAATTATGAAAAGAAAAGAAAAAGAAAAAAGTGAAGTTACAAGAGGCAGATACTGTATTAATGGGCAAGGGAGCCTTACACTAAGCGTTTCATCAATATTATTCCAACTATAAAGGAAATGACAACTCTCTAGGGAAAATAGATGAATAGTTAAAGGAACAAATTTTACCAAGGATTATAGAGGAAATGAGACAGATTATGAATGGACCTATATCAATAAGGGAAGATTGTGGAGCTATAAAAAAGATTAAACTAGGCAAGGTACCTGGACCAAATGAATTATCAGGTTTTTAATATAAATGTTTTGGGGATGAGCTTTTACAACTTTTCAAAACATAATAAAGATGCCAGAGAGTTGGAAAGAGGCCAATTTAGCAGTAATACCTAAAGAGGGGCAAGATTTGTTTTTAACAAGAAACTGTGGATGATTCTAGTTGATAGATTGAAAATAATTTTGCAAGAATTTATTCATGAGAATCAAAGTGGGTTTTTAACCTAAAAGTTAAAGGAGAACATCAGAAATCTGTTGGATATTTTGGAATATTTGGGGTAACATAATAAAAACAAGCCACATTGATTTTTTTACATGCAGAAAAGACCTTGACAATTTGAATTGAGCTTTCGTCTTCAAATTTTTGGAAGATATTAATTTTGGAAAACTTTATAACATGGGTAAGGTCCAGCGATGACATCATGGAACCAGTTCCTTTGGTGTCTCCATGGGTGCCATTTTGGGTTTTTGATTGCCGCATGCATGCACATTTGTGTGCTTTGCACGTGCACTTGAGGTGCGACCTTGAGCAAATCGGAAGCAAAAAGAACCAGAACCCACCCCTGGTAAGGTTCGGAGGTGAGTTTTAGCAGGTTCTGACCAGTTCTGGAGAACCGGTAGCGGACATTTTGAGTAGTTCAGAGAACCAGTAAATACCACCTCTGACTGGCCCCACCCACACCTATTCTCTGCCTCCTGAGTTCCAGCTGATCAGGAGGAAATGGAGATTTTGCAGGAACCTTCCCCTGCTATGCCCACCAAGCCACGCCCACAGAACCAGTAGTAAACAAAATTGAATCCCACCACTGAGACAAGGTAAGAGGATTGTGGGAGTAAAGTTTAAAAAAGAAATATAATGGCTTTCGCAGATGACTTGGTATTGGTCTAGAAGATCCTTTAAAGAGAATTGAAATATTAATCAGCAAATTAAAAGAATTTGATACATTATCAAAATTCAAGATTAATAAACAGAAGATGAAGATGTTAGCAAAAATGTGATAAGTGATGAATTTAATGGATTTTAAAATTGAGAGGAAAATCAAATATCAGGGCATCACTATGACAAATATGTACTGTAAGTTATTTCAAAATAACTATGTTAAGAATATGAAATGAAGTTTAAAAAGATGGGTTAAGAAGAGTGTTTGTCCTTGTTGGGGAGAATTTTTATGGTAAAAATGAATGCCTTGCCTAGAATGATACTTTTTTTCAGACTGATGCACCATTTAAATACTTTAGTGACCAAAGGATAAATCTAAATTTGTGTGGCATGAAAAAAAAACCAGGAGTTAAACATTGGTGTTACGAGATGCAAAGGAAAGAGGAAGATTGGGTTCATCTGATTTCAAATCGTATTTTGCAACTGACTGTTTGGTTTGGATAAAAATTTGTCAAAACCCAGGAAGATGCAGTCATCCTACTCGGTGACCAAATTATGATCATGGAACCGTGGCAATGCTGCAATTGTCATAAGTCTGAGGACCGGTCATAAGTCAGTTATTTTTCGTAATTTCAAACTTTGTCACTAAACAAATGGTTATAAGTTAAGGTAGCGGCCCCCAACGTTTTGGGCACCGTGGAGAGAGGTTTTCCCCCTTCCACTGGAGGGGGCGTGGCTTCATGTGCTGCCTGCATCGCACTGATGGGGCGTGGCTTGTTTGCACAGCCTGGTTTCTAGCATGTTGTAGCCCGGTGCTGGTCCACAGACCGGGGGTTGGGGACCTCTGAGTTAAGGGTTACCCGTAACTCAAGAAATAAGCCCACATGAGATAATTAGGCAAGATGATAAAAAATATCTAGAAGAAATATTAAAGAAAATGGTAGCTCATATCTATAGAATAGAAAATAACAAACTGGAGATTTAATATATAGAGATACAAGAAAGTCATAGAGAACCTACAGTATATAATACAAATTGTAGAAATATGGAAAATTGGAAATAGTGAAACTGAAACGAAAGAGCTGTAAAAGTAACTATTTGTTTTTGTGTGGTTTTTGTATGTTGTTTTTAAAACTAAATAAATACTATTAAAAAAAAAAAAGAAATAAGCCCACATGAGATAATTAGGCAGATGGTCAAAAATATCTAGAAGAAATATTAAAGAAAATGCTAGCTCATATCTTTTCATGGCAGTTACTACCTACCATATTTTTCGGAGTATAAGACGCACCTGAGTATAAGACGCACCTGAGTTTTTGGGGAGGAAATAGGGGAAAAAATATGCCTACCAGGTATTCATCTGGCTAGCATCTTTAGTCTGGTCAGCTTCAGCACATTATTTTATCCCCTGATTAGGAC
>JANHFT010001595.1:37062-47452 GCA_032467955.1 Pseudoxenodon macrops
AAAATGGCTGCAAAGACTTAGGACTGAAAAAAAAGCTTATTTGGAGGGCGTAGCAATGAAAATAGGCTGCAAAGATCCTTCATTCTTCATTCACCTCGTTAGGTCTGAAAAAAAAGCTTTGAAAAAGCTACATTTGGAGTCTAAGACGTACCTGAATTATCAGCCCCAATTAGGGGGAGAAAAGGTGCATCTTATACTCAGAAAAATACGGTATTTAATATAAGAAACATAGTCGTACAAAGAAATAACATGTCACCAGAATGTAGAGAAGGCTTTGGGTAACATGATTTGTGGAAAAACTACTAAAGTTCAAACAATATATATTAAATGGAAAATAGACCTATATAAAATGACTACTATAAACATATTCATGACCATTTCTGCTGCTCTGCACCTTGTTCACTGGCACTGGAATTATTTGGAAATTATAATTATCGCTCCTCTCTCCATACTAACAGAAGCTTGCGCAAGTACCAGGTTGAAGAGGAGTGGCTTAAATACTGTTCTTCACTTATGTAAACAGGTAATTCTATATGTGGAGTGTTGTGGTGACAGCAAGAACTAGCAAGGAACCTAAAGGCTATATACAAGTAAGCTTTTATATTAAAAAAAAACCTAACAGTTGGTTTGCAGATACATATATACCTCACAACATCATTCAACAGTTGATGATTCTCAAAACAAACATCTGAGCTGTTCCCAATGTTGCAGCGTGGGAACAAAAATATTCCCACAATTATCCACTTACACTGGAAATGTATCACCTTTAGAAATACAGCATTTGAAGAAAAAAAAGCAATTGCAGCATAATGAATAGCTATAATACAAGTCAAATTGGATGGTTTAAAAAACTGTTTCTTAGTGAGCATCTCTATGGAACATGCATGTTAGATAATATATCAGTCAGCTTGTAGAATTAAGCATAGGAGGGGGAAGGGGAAGTATGTAAAGTAAAGTAAAAATAGAAGTGCACATAATATGAACATAGTAGTTGAGATGGGATATTTTGGAATGTTTATTATTTTTCTCTGAAATAACCATGACAGGCCACCAAAAAAATCTAGTTTCACTTTCTTTCCTTCCACAAAAAAAAAAGTGCTAACCGAGGTGGGAGGTTTTCTGGTTGTTAGTTCTAGGAACCTCCCAGCTTGATTATCAACAAATGATTGACATGTTCTGTCCTGACAAGTAGAATGGGCATCTTATGACTCTCCAGATGTTGCTGAACAACTCCCGGAATTAAAGAGACTAATCAATGTGGAGTAGTACATCTGAAGTTAGGAATGCTTTCAAAACATTCAGAAGAAAAATGTATGTGGTCTGTTTTTAGGAGCAGGAGATGGTGTGTAATACATTAGAAAGAAAACCGTTTTCTTACTCAATATAATCTGTGTAATCTACTGTCACAGGATGTGGTCACAGAAGACAGTGCTAGTGGTTTCAGGAAAGAATAGACACATTAAGAGGCCTCAAACTGTTGAGCAGGAGAACAAGACGTTGAAGCAAAAGTGGCTGTCACTAATAGGAGGTTTTGCACAGAAGCAATAATGTTTCTTAAATTTTCCTTCCTCCCTCTAACCCCCCACCCCCCACATACATATAGTCTAACATGTGCATAACCATGAGAGCAGATTTTTGGAGACAGTGCTGGAACAGACTTCCTACAACTTAGTAATGCTTGAGATGAGAAGCATCCATACAGTAGCACTTCAAAAACTCCCCCAATTAGATGATCTGTCATTGTAGAGATGACATCATGCCAGTCAATTATTCCATTAAGGCAAAAATGCCAATGCTTTAAATGAGAGTTTCTCTTTTAAAAATGTTTTTGTGTCATTCATTAGGATGAGGAGGAACAAGGGCTATGTCATCTGATCCTGGAACAACCACTCCTACTGCAGGAAACCTATCATTGCAGGCATTTTCCAGCAACACAGAAAACCACAGAAAAGGTCACCACTTTAAGCAATAGAAAATTGTATAACTGAACACAGGCCTCTGTGGCTTTGCAGGCACTGAAGTACAGTTGCCACTGGCCATTACATCACAGAGCCCTAAGTTGAAGTCCACTTTCAGCCACAGAAGCTGACTGGGTGAATGGGACAGTCTCTCTCTCTCTCCCTCTCCCTTCCCTCTCCCTCCCCCCCCCTCTCTCTCCTCTCTGGTTCAACTTGTTTCAGAGAGTTGCTGTTGTGGGGGAAAAGGAAAAGTACAAAATAAATATAACACATAAATAAATAATTGAGCTTCTCTGGATTCCCGTTCATTCTTCTACTGTTGTTATTGTTGCGTTCACTGTATTGTTGGGAACAGGGATAAAATTTATTTTTTTCCCTACTGGCTCTGTGGGCATGGCTTAGTGAACATGTGACTGGGTGGGTGGGCGTGGCCAAGTCAACGTCATTTCTTTGCCCTAATGACCTACAAAAAGAAGATATACCAATTATTATACACAAAACAATAAAAGAGGTACACAAATACTTACACAAGAGCAATAAGAGTTTTATTGCTCTTATGTAAGTATCTGTGTACCTTCTTTTTGAATTTCACCCCTGCTCTGCAGTCCTATTATCCGTTTCTAGCCATCTGGGCATTGACGTTAGATTCAGTTAGATTTACGGTTGAGTCGACCAGGAGAGAATAGATGTGGGTGGGGATAGTATGAGGCAGTATTTACTAATTCTCTGAACTACTCAAAATTTCTGCTACTGGTTCTCCAAAACTGGTCAGAACCTGCTGAATCCCACCTCTGCTCTAGAGCATATCTATATTTGTACTGTGGTAAAAATTCCTACAGTTTTTGACTGGATTTTTATTTTGGACCTCCCATAAAGCTTCAGGTTATTCCTATAAAGGAAATTTGAGATTTTGTTAGCCTATTTTGCTATTTGATAGCCAAGATTTATTTTCTTCAAAGTCACTGAAAGGGGGATCATGGCAATGAGAAATAATAAAGGTGATGATAATGACGATTTTAAAAGTATTTTATCAATCCAGCATATTGTCTTTTTTGAGTTTCCAATAGATCTTTCCAAAACTGGCTTTTGTTCCTTTGGTTTTCCATTTTCAGAATTTCTATTGCTATTTATAATTTGGTAGAATCATCTCTTGTTTGATTGAAATAGATGATATTGTTTAAATTGGATGATTTGTGCGTCATAGCACTACATTTCACCAACTAATGCTATTATTTGTTGCTTTATGATTTCCAAAAATTCTTCATTTTTTTCTGGTGCCAAGCCAATATTCCCAATTTTTGCTCCTTCATGCTTTTTAAATTACTTGCATCTGATCTTAATGTATATTGATCTCTTGTCTGAATTCTTCCACTTTGGGAATGAGTAAGATTTTGCTTTTAGTTTTCTAATTTAAATATCCATTTCTTTTATTATCAGCTCTGCTGTACTCTGGACAAGCTGACGTGTCATTTGGATATATGTTATTTTAATCATTTAAACCACATTATTAACACCCTTCGTTACAGGTGTGAGGCCTTTTGGGGCATTACTTTCAATGCTGGTAGTCTTTGTCTACTGGTAATTTTGCATATGCCATAATCTTCTCTTTTAATTCTTCTTTAAGGGGGTTCAGTTCATAGGTTGTTTCAGCGTAGGCCTGTAGTGATTCTGTTGTTATGATTTCTTTTAAGTTATCATCTGTGTAGTTTGTATCAGTTGTTTCCTTTATAGTTCCAATTATTGTTATCTGAATTTTTTCTATTATTCTACTACTTGGGATCTTTCATTTCCAGTGTTTTTCCTGAGTCTCTTCCAGAATATTTTATTTTTGGAAATGGATCTCCTTTGATCTACAAATTGTTTTTCGGTGATATTTCAGTTTGGATAAATTATTTTCCACTGTTCAAACTTTTGCTTTACATAACCCTGCTTTGTTGGTTGAAATTTATAATAGCAGATCATTGTTTCTACTAGATAATTGACAATCAAGCTGAAACTAAGTCAATCAACTAAAATTAGCAAACTTCCTGAAACTCCCAAATAAGTTACCCAGACCTGATCCACATACCAAAGGATAAAGTCTGCAAACAGAGTTAAATAAAATTAGGACTCCCAGAGGAACTGCATGTTCGCAAAAATAAACACACCTACACACACACCCTTCAAGTATGACCCTAGAATCACAACACGTACATACTTAATCCTGGATAAGCTCCCCCTATAAAAATCTGCTGTTGTATCCCATTTCTCTGCAGCCTGTCCCTAAAAGCAGACTTTTTTGCTTTTAGTAATAAATATTTAGCATATTTCTTCTTTCCTCACAGCTGTCTGGATCTCATTTCTATTTATTATTTATTTTTGCACAGCTCGAGTTGGAACCCCAAATTATTCTGACTTTTGATCACTCATTATATCATTTTAAAGGCTCCAATAAGCAAGCTTAAGATCTAAATGTGAAATCTGGGGGCGAAGGGGAGGTCACAGGAAACAAATAAGGGTGTGTGTGTTTATCTGTATGCATGTTGTGTTTATACTCTTCATTATTTGGAATTGTTCCACATCCTTAAGAACTTCAGTTTTCTAAACTTATATTTAAATCAGATACACCCATTTATCAATAGAGGATTTACTCTCAAATAAAGGCTTGGGAAAATATACAAAGTTGATATCTTCTACCTTAACGGCTTTTGAGGTGGTTAAACTAAACAAAAACATGGCAGCGATTATAAACCAGAACAAACTCAAATACACAGCAGCACAGCCAACAAAAATAATACATGTTAAAAGTCAGGTTGGCCAACAAAAGAAAACCTGGGAGATAAAGCTTGCATTATCATGCAACAAAGACATAATAGAGACAATTTTGAGGAGGAGTAGACATATCTGGAACACTGCGAATACATTGCAGATACTTTCAAAGAGCTAAACACAAGGTACTAAGTGGGGCCTTGCTCCTAGGTATTTTCTCTCAGGATACTCTCTACCACAGGTTGTGTTTTTCTAAGTAAGGGGGCAGTTAGAAAATTAAAAATGGTGGTTATGTGCTTCTATAGATTCTAGAAATATTCATGAAAATAAAGGCAACTGGGATATGTTTTTGCTTTGTGGCATGATTTCATCAACATTTTATTTTTTTAAATCAGCAGGGACAAATTTGTAGACATCAAAGAAAGTGTCTGCAGATACTCTTGTGGCCCATTCTTGAATTACACTACAACAGTAATGACTTATATATTCACATACTTGGTGTTTTTTTTAATTTGCTGCGTCGTCATCAAGTCGATGTTGATTCTTAGTCATCACACCTATAACATTTTCTCCATGACGATCTGTCCCCAAATTGGCCTTTCATATCTTTCAACCCTTTTTATTCGTGGTAAATTTAGCCAGTTTATGAAACGTACTTTCCCCCCCTTACTACAATGCATTGGATTACAATAAAGAATACGGACCTACACAACATGCTAAAAGCTAACTTTCTAATTTGTAGCTTCGTGATCCTGCAGCCAAAGGCATTTCCTCGCCTCAGGCAAGAGGAATATTTCAACTTGAAATATTGACTTTTTTAGGAATGAATAATTGTCGCTTTCCCAAGAACCTGAAATAACCAGATTCCAATGCATTATATTACCCAGATGAAAACCCAATGGATTCAAATCTTACTCTTAAAAGAAGCAGCGATCTTATTACGTTCCACCGGCATCAATAGCAATTATGGTAGAAACAAATGTGGATACGGTTGGGATCTTTTCCCACTGCGACTTTCTTTTTGCATTTAATTTCAAGTAATTAAATTATTTCGGGGGGGGGAAGTGATTTTGAAGGTGGGGAGCGGAGCATACTTTTCAAAAGGGAATTACCCTTTGCAATGCAGAGTACGTTTCAGATAACTCTTATTCGGGCGTCTCCTCTAATCCCATCGCTATCTTTAATAATACCGAACAAATTGCGGACACGACTAAAAAAAAAAAAATGCACAGCAAATGAAAGCGCGGCACGTGCATATGATGCCTTAAAAGGCTCCTCCTGCTGACTATTACAAAGCACCACAGCACCCAACTTCGTCACGTTTTCTACACCCCGCCCTCGACAAGTACAGTACCCGGGCAATGGTTCGAGACGCGCGACGGGGGAGGGCCCTCCCGAGTTTACGTAAGAAGGAAGCGGTGCATTTTGGGGATTGTAGGCATGCTAGACATCGAGGCTGCCCGCGCTGAGATGGTGAGATAGGGAATCATTGTTCCGGGTCGACAATACAGAGTGGCGGAGGAAAGACGTGGGTGCAGGGTGGTGGGGAAAGCCAGGCCGGCCTTTTAATTGCGGCTGTTTTGGAGGATTTGGTATTGGCATCGGAGGTTAGGCGGAGGGGGAGAGATATGTCTGCTGCTTTGTATATATGGTTCTGCTAAAAGGGATTTTAGGCATTTTTTCCGCCTAAGATTTTCCATTTCATTTACTCTGCATGGTAGATAATTCAGAAAAATGTGCCTCCGAGTAAGCCTTCCGGCGGCACAAATAGGCAGCAATGCAGAGTCAGTAACGCAGCGTAAAGTTAGGTGGAAGGAACTCCCCAATGCATTCTGCATTTAGGATTTTTTACTCAGCAGTTAACAGTGAGGACGGCGGCTTTAAGAATACAGCAGAGTCTTAAAGATATATTCTGTTCAAAGGATTACAAAATTAAGTTCTTCCGTGACTTAAAGATAAAGTTAAGGCGAGAGAAGAGTTTCTAGCTAGAAATTCATGTCTGCTTGAGAATTATAAGTAGATGATGCTTAAGAGGTTTGCCAACTGTAATAATATAATTTGTGTTAATGCTTCTGATGTGAAGTCTGGTGGGAAATATGAATATTTGGCCTTTTCTTATCTGTTGCTGTCCAAATATAAATTGGGCTTCAAATTCTATTCAAATTCAAATTTCCCAGCCTTTCAATTCTCATACTTTTCAACTAGATGTTCATGTTGAAGGCCAAAACTTTGGTGGGCCCCATATTAAGGAAAGCTACTTGTTGAGGATAACTCTGGAAATAATCACCTCTCATACTCTGGATAGTACACGTAGTCCTCGAGTTATGACCACAATTGAGCCAAAAATTTATGTTTGCTAAATGAGACATTTAAGCGAATTTTACCCCATTTTAAAAACTTTCTTGTCATAGTAGTTAAGTGAATCATTGCAGGTTGTTAAGTGAATCTGGCTCCCCCATTGACTTTGCTTGTCAGAAGGTCGCAAAACATGACCCCACAACACTGCAACCATCATAAATATGAGTCAGCTACCAAGCATCTGAATTTTGATCATGTGACCATAGGGATGCTGCAACGGTCCTAAGTCATTTTTTTCAGTGCTATTGTAACTTCGAACAGTCACTTAAACAGACTGTTTTAAGTCGAGGACTACCTGTAATGCAAAACTACTCAGAAAGACCCATTAAAATTTACCTGGGACATTTTTCTAAACAAACATAAAACTGCAACTTTAAGCTGCAATTCTAAATTATGCAAGAATGTATATCTCGGCAAAAGTATTCTGAAAGTAATAATTTCCATTGGGAGGAAATTGAAAGGCAACCTGTATTCTCTTCTATTTAGATGATTACTGTTTTCTGAAAAAACTATCCAAACCAGAAATTGGAATTCTTACCAAAATGTTTTCTGGTTCATCTTCATCTGCCCCAGCAAAAAACACTTCTTCTGTTGCATTTGATATCCACAATATCTGCCATCTACTAACTAGAAGATCACAGGGATTTTATACCAAAGATGCTGGAACTGTTTATAGGAAAAACATGAGTCTCTTGAGGAAGCTAATATGCCAGGTAACAGCTATGGGAATTCTTCATGTGTAGTACATCTTATAGCTCAATCTATACCAGATTTATTGACAACTTCTGCACAGAAACCTAGAATGAATTTCATTTGTAGATCATAAATTTGAGATTAAGCATGGGTTTAATGCTGTTTCCTACACTTGTATGTTTACTAAAAATAGAAGCATGAAGTGGTTCTAAAGGAAATATTTTTTCAGTGGTTATTAATGCAATCAAGACTACAGAGTACTTGGTACTAAAAATTCCAAACAAGTCTCTCACATTGCATTTCTATATATAGCTACTTAGAAATAAGCCTTGTAGAATTAGATGAGATTTATTTTCCGGTAGATGGCAGCTTTATTGACTCTTCTGGGTTTTTTTAAAGGTTGCTGCAGTTCAGTCCTATACATCTTTATTCAGAAATGAACCCTACTTTGGTCAATCTAGTTACTTCTACTTAATCATGCATAAGACTGAAGCTAATGTTATATACCGCGATGAGTCCCTGGAAAGGTACCATACCATTGCTTACATTGTTAGATATATTATTTATATGAAATGTGGTTATAGCATAAACAGGCTCAAAGAAATTGCAAAATCAATTAAGACTGTATAGTTGCACTTTATATTTGAAGTTGGAAAATGGGTATATTGTCTTCCATCTTTGACGTGGTGTAGAAATGATTTTCTTAGTTGCTAGTTTATTTTTGCCATAATTAAGATATGCTTTAATACACCTCAGAGTTCAATTAGAATACTACTTGTATTTATGGAGAAATTAAGAAAGAGAAATATATATATATAATTGTTTTTAAAATGTAATAGAGTACACATTTAACATTTTGTTTTAATTTATAAACCAATATAAATAAATAAATTTAGGGCATTTCTTCTTCAAATATCAAGTGATTTTTAAAAAGTCAAGATTTATTTGGTGGGGGAAATGCCTTCAAGTCAATCTTGACTCCTGGTATCCCACAGTTTTCTTGGCAAGAATTTGGAACTGGTTTGCCATTTCCTTTCTTCCTAGGGCTGAGAGAGAATGACTGGCCCAAAGTCACCCTACTTTGATTTAAAAGTCAGCTACTTTTATCATTCAAATAAGTTCTATGTTTGTAAATAGCTGGTTTTCCATAAATATCTATTGTGACAGGTAAAACACCTGTTACATTTATGACATAATACTAAAAATGATTACTTTTTTGCAGCCAGTTACTATGAAGGTAACTGTCATGAATAGTTTAAATAAGTATTTTCAGCCCAATATTTTTATAACTCATTATCGTTTATTTCAGGAGACAACAACATTCAAGAATGTTTGGACTATACATTCTTTATCTCCAATTTCTTATCACAGTGGAAAAATTTATCTTGATAATTACCGGCATTGTGTGAGCTGGTAATTATTATCTTTAAAAACCTTCTCCGTTTCCTTTTAGAAAATATTATAAAGAGATATTTATCTTTTTCTGAGTAATTTTATTAATTTTAAGTGATAAACTTTAAGCAGTACAATAATAATATCTAGATATTCACAGAGGCATAGTGTTTGGAGTAAAATTGGGTGAGATGGCAATTCTATATAGAGCTGAAGTCTGACTTACCTACTTGGAAAGGTTCTCTTATTTGTTATGACTCATGTCTAGGATTACAGATCTTTGTTTTTCTTTTTTTTAAACTTTTTTTGTTTTCGCTTGGTTATTATGTTTTATTATAAATTGCCAAAAGACCTCAATAGTTAGTGGTACATTACGTTAAATAAAAAGTAACAAATTAATATCCTGGTATTTGTCTCTGGTAATGCCAAATCAGGTAGACCATAACCAGGGACGTTTTGTCCAAAGTGGCGGTGAGCAGTGATAGAGACATGAAAAAAAGCAGAACTGAAATAATTGCAGTCCTCTGATAAAGTTGAAGATTAGTATCACAGAGTGGCAGGGGAAAGATCCCAAATGCTGGTCCTTATGAAGATTTAGTAACAATTTAAAATAAATAGTTCAATCATGAAACTCATCCCCATCAGATGTCATGGTAGCTTCCAATGTAGATGGCTTTAAAGGGCAGTTAGACATATTTGGGAAAGGGATATCGGGCTATATCCTTGTTTCAGAATTCCCAAATACCAGTTGCTGTGATGCTAAAATGAGAGATTAAATGCTCATTTGCAGGCTGTGAGTTTTCTGGATGAGTCTGCTTGAGCACCGCTGCTTCTTCTCACATTTTACTACTTCACAATGGGACTTATTTAGTTTGGTTTAGCATGTTGTTATGCCCGTGTAAACCTTATGTGATACAGCATGTTAGCCAAGATAGGACTGTTGCCTATTCTAACTGTGCTTATGTTCTTAATAAATAAGCAGGACTGCTTGAATAATAGAAAAGGGTATATTTTAATTTCCTCCTCCTTTTATCTCTGTCAGCATTACACCAAGAACGATTTATCAAATGGCAAGATGGCCTACCTCAGAAAAAATAGAAGATGCTTTATTTTTGGAATGCCCGGTGGTAAGATTTTTTTTAATAACTCTGTTGAGTATGACAAGTAGTAGATAGATAGATAGATAGATAGATAGATAGATAGATAGATAGATAGATAGATAGATAGATAGATAGATAGAT
>JANHFT010001595.1:47552-75388 GCA_032467955.1 Pseudoxenodon macrops
AAGCCTCCTGAAGGCAAAAAACGACCCTATGGGCAAACTAGAAGTTCAGGAACGGACTTCCGGTTTGCTTGTTGGGCCGTTTTTTACCCTCCAGAGGCTTCAGGGAAGCTTCCTGAAGCCTCCAGAGGGTAAAAAACGGCCCAACAGGCAAACAAGAAGTGACTTCCATTTGCCTGTTAGGCCATTTTTCACCCTCCAGGGGCTTCAGGGAAGTGTCCTAAAGCCTCCGGAGGGTAAAAAATGGCCAAAAATCAGCTGGCCTGCATGTGCAAGCGCACTGGAGGTGACAGGGCAGTGCCTCACGTGCCCTCAGAAATGGCTCCACATGCCACCTGGGGCACGCGTGCCATAGGTTCGCCATCACTGACCTATGCTAAAGGTTAAAGATATCCGTCCACATCTATATGACAGAGAAAGCATCTCTTAATTCTATGCTTGGCAAGCAACCAGTGAATGCCTGAGTCTGCCTGAGATGCTGACCGATATTCACAGCATAGAATTCCTATATTCCACTTAGGAATTTCATAATGGTGTAGGCTTATCTTGGCCTTTAACAACCTGCTGAAAGGGGCGTTGGTCCTACCTGATACGCTCCTTCTCATATGGGTGGATACTGTAAGCAGCTATTCTTGCATAGCACATTCTAGAATTCCAATCTAACATACAATTCTTTCCTTGCAAAAATAGTACTTAGTACAAGTAAGCAATGGCATGTAAAGCATATGAAACATTTGGCAACTAAATAATTATAACCAGGACCAGTCCTATTATAAAACCAGTCCTGGTTATAATTATTTAGTTGCCAAAGTTGAACATCAGTTCAAAACACTTCTACATACAGTATTTTTGGAAATGAAGTTTCAAGAATGCCAAATCATAATAAAAAATGAATATAATAAACTCATGTATATAAAAACATCCTATACTTAAATATTATAAATTATTATTAATTGGTTGATGTTTAATATTTTTAATATTAGCTGATTTTTGCTATCAATATTAGCCAATTGTGAGGTCATATCTCAAAAATCTAACAAATAAATGCAATTCACCAATCCTAGTTATAATACAGCTATTGCATTATAGCTAAATGAATAAATAATACAATAATAAAATTAATAAATGAACAGTATAAATGTACAAGAATTTTATAAAAGAAAAGGGAATCCAAAATAGATATATATGTCAAAATATACCCTCGATCACTTTGCCACTGCTATCTCCATGCCATTTGACATTGAGAGGTGCTTTTCTTATTTTGACAATAAAATAGTGTTAAGTTCTACAGATACAGAAGTAACAAAACCAGCAATAATTTGATCATAACTGAATTCTATTTTTTTCAAATTCCACATATACATTATAACTAGAAATTAATCAGGATTCTGAAAGGAAACATTTAAATTTAACTGATTTCCCCTTTTACCAGATAATTAAGGGCATAAAGTAAGCATAGAAGGCTGAAAACCTTGAAAAAGTGTTGTACTTAATTATACACGCATGCATAACCTTGACAACAAATTCACTTTAAAACAGAATAAATATGAAACATTTTAATGAGTGTTTATGAAATATAGTTACTAATACAAGAGAAGCCAGAGAAATAAGGGCATTCCCATCTATTCCAATATTTGCAGAGCTAGTTTAATAAAGGTTCCAGAATATCAAGTTTAGTTGTCAAATTACTGATTAAAACCAGAGGTGGGTTCCTACCGGTTTGGACCAGTTTGCTAGAACCAGTAGCGGGAATTTCCCCCTGCTCACCGAACCAGCAGCGACGGCTGACTGGACCTTCCCCCCCAAACCGGTTCTCCAGCCTCAAATCGGCCAAAAAACAAGCCTCTGCGCATGCACAAAGCCTTCTGCGCATGTGCAGAGGGTTTTCACCTGGAAGTGATGAGGGCGCGCACATTCGCACTTCCAGCGCAACTCCAAACCAGTAGGGAAGGTAAGTAAAACCTACTCCTGATTTAAACAACTGTCACATTTTCCAAGTTTAGATGACATTTCATTTCTATTTCATAAGACAAATACTTTTTAAAGAAAAAGAGAAAAAAGAACCCAAGCTATTTATACTAAGAATGAAGACATGTTTCCTCCAAAATTTAATGATAGCTTAGAAAACCTTCCATCATATCTTGTACTGTACTGTAACAACTGCCCTTTAAAATTTCCGAACTTTCCTTATTAAACAAAATTTATAATAAGATCAAGCAAACAGAATATTCTTGTTTATTCTATATTAATAATGAAGCCTATTTAAACTGAAAAAGCCATTAGCTAGTGCATCAAAAATCACCCTGCTCCAAAAATTCTGAGACTTGTCATTTTCTTTTATCCAGAAATTACTGCATTAATGAAAACAGAACAGATGTGTTAATTACAGCTCACAGTATTATAAATCTAGTGTTCTGCTTCAAGATTGAGGAGGTATTTAATTCTTTTTGAATAAAATTTAAAATGTGTGGGTCAATGAGACTTAAAAAAGCAAGTCCAATTTACTGTTAGTAAAAAACTACAATTTGACAAATTAATTAATAGAAATTGATATACAAAAGCTAATCAGGTAGGATATTTTTTATGAACATTTAAAAACACAGAAAATAGCACATTGGCTACTGAAAATGTAGATACTAAAAATAAAACAATTATAAAATAAATGGGAGCCTTTGTATGGGACTTGAGGTTTCTTTTTTAAGGCAACAGTCCAATTTTATTCTGGATGATCAGCTTTTTCATTTGGCATATTTTTCTTAATGGATATAAGGGATGATGTTAAAAAAAAATACCATGAGAACAATTGTGATGTCATAACTTCAATATCATTGCAGCAGCTTGGCTCCAGGTTTAATAATAGCATATTTTGAAGATGTTGAAGCATAAGCATAATTTTATATGATAACATGGAATTTTGGTAAGTTTAATTTTATTTAATATTCACATGCAAACATATAATCAGGAGCAATATTATTTTTCTTTATGTGAGAAGACTTGAAATCAAAGTTACTAATACCTTCAGTGAGCTGCTTCCTAAACACTATTTTAAAACATCTGGAAGCTAGATGGCCCCAAATTGTGAAATTTCAGAATATTTAATTATAATAACTTTCACAATTTGGTCCAGATTCAATACATTTAAATTCCACAAACTGTCAGTACTGGAATATCTCCTGGGTTATGATAAAGCTACATTCTTTTTTAATAAACAAATGAAGATTATCATTAAACAGATTATCTTTATTTCCAAGAATTTTACAATCAGTAGTTAGACTAACTTAATAAATCAATGTTTAAACAGTTCAAAGAATGCAAAGATATATTCCTTATAATCTTAAAATAAGACTAATTTGATGTTGGAAAGTGTAAAATCCCCATATCATGTAATGATCATAGATGACTCAACACTCAGTGGAGACAAGAATAACACTCACTAGAGACAAGAATCAGACTAATAGCCTTCTGAATCAACCCCCATCCTAGGTCAAAGTTTGGGGAAAGAGCAAGGTCTTCATAGCTTTCCAAAAGATGAACTTGTGAGGGACTCCTAGAATCTCAGGTAGACTGTTATTAATCACAATGTAAGGTCTATTGCTAGGAAGATATACTGTATAGTATAATGCCCTTAAAGTTCTTACAATATATAAAAATCTAAACTTTTATTATATTCAAAAAGAAGATAATTCCAGAAACAAAGCATGGTCTATTCTTTCCTAACACATCCATTTTGACATAGCTAGCAAATAATATGCCTACATGGAGCTGCAACTGGCAATGCCTTGATTGGTAAATTAAATTTAGGGGAAAAACATTGTTAGAAATGGAGAAATCCAGCATTTTATACAAAAATAAAATTAAAATTAAAACCCAAAAGACCCAGAGAAATCATGGACAGATTGATCACTTGAAATAACAGAACTGAAATAGGAGATGATATTATATCTGATCTAGATATCTCCTATCATACCTTTTAACATTTTTCTACACTATACAAACCAGCCAAGCAGCACAGCAAAATAAATGTTTAGCTTAATTCCTAGCACACAAATCCATGGGTGGCTACTTTCTATATTCACAGTGGAGTTCCAAACAAGGCAGGGTTTTGAAATTAAGAAGTATTTTCCAACATCCAATATCCAAATATGATCCAAGTCAAACTTTAAGTCAGCCAAAACAGGTATTAACATTTTTTTTTTCAAAAAATGCACACAGAAAGCGAATTCTGTCCTACCTGGTCTATAATATCTCCAAAGTGCCTCTGTTAGATAGGACATATACATAATAGGAAAAATATGTTGTTATTTTAATTTGTTGGCTTTTTTAAAAGGAGAAGGCAGGATTTATGCCTTATCTTACTCAGCTCATCAATATTAAGCACCATCAGTTTACTTTTCGGCCAATGAAAAATTAACACAGAGTTCCCCAAAAAAATTCCATTAAGCTGAAAGATTTTTGCAACATTTGCATGCATGTTCAACAAGCTGAAAATAAAGAGAATCATTTACAGATTTAAAAAACACTTGATTCAATTATTGGCCAACTACTGGCCAAAAGAAGAAAGGCAAAAGTTGCCATTTCTAAGGAAAAGTGGAAAAAGGGAATTGATAGAATTTACAGACAATAATGATAAACAATCCGTAGAAAGATTAACTGATTAAGAGAACGGTAGAAAACAAATATATATATATATTAATTAACAATAATAAGTGATAACTATACTAACATATCTTCATAAGCTTAAGAGATTGTGATATTGATTCTTGCTTTCTTTTCTCTCTTCTTCTTCTTTCTACCTCTATCATAGAATATATAGAATATAAGATTATAGATCAGTGATGGCGAACCTTTTTCTTCTTGCGTGCCATAAATGGCAGTGTGCATACGCGCTGGTGTGTGCATGCATGCCAGCACACAACCTCCCATGCACACTGCACTGTGCGCACGCGCCCCCCATTGGGCCGTTTTTTGCCCTCCAAAGGGTTCAGGAGACTTCCCTGAAGCCTCCAGAGGGTGAAAAATGGCCCAATGGGACTTCCATTTTGCTGGTTGAGCTGTTTTTCACCCTCCAGAGGCTTCAGGGAAGCTGCCTGAAGGTGAAAAAGTTTGGGAACGGACTTCCGGTTTGCTGCTTGGGCCGTTTTTTACCCTCTGGAGGCTTCAGGGAACTGTCCTGAAGCCACCAGAGAGTGAAAAACAGCCGAAAATCAAGATGCTGGAGCTGACAGGGCAGTGCCTCGCGTGCCCTCAGGTTCACCATCACTGTTCTATAGAGTTCTTGCCTGTATGACTAGATTTACTGAATGTGTGGGGCAAGAATTGGGAAGCCCTGCTGGAACTATGGGCCCCCAAGCTAGTTACTTCACCTGGCTCTAGCACTTATTATGTCCCTGATAGCAAGGAAGAGTGTTCAAGTGTTGGAAAAATAGAGTTATTCTAGATTTAGAGTTTTGGATTACAGATACAGTGGGCTTTTTGTCAACATACTGGAAGGAATGATAAAAACTTTGTGCATCAGGGTTTAATAATACAGTTTAAAATTATAAATTGTATTAATGGGGTGTTAATAATATGGAAGTTCCGTATGGGTTTTTCCTTTTAGAACATTTAAGCAACATGTTAAATTATTTAAAGGAAAATAACTTTTAAGAAATGAGTCCTTCAGGATATTTTGAAATATAACTCATTCGCTATTGCTTGTACTAGCTGAAACATTCCACAACACCTGGAGGGCCGAAAGATTGTTCTTGCCTGCTTTGGTGAATGTATCTGGATGATTTTTGCACAGGGCGATGAACGATCAGTGGCATCTCTATAAATATGAAGGCCTATAGAAGTACAGGTGGTCCTCAACTTACGGCCACAATTGAGCCCAACATTTTTGTTGCTAAGTGAAACATTTGTTAAATGAATTTTGTCCTATTTTACGACTTTCTATGCCCCAGTTGTTAAGTGAATCAGTGCAGTCGTTAAGTTAGCAACATGGCTGTTAAATGAATCTGGCTTCCCTATTGACTTTCCTTGTTAGAAGGTCACAAAAGGTGATCACATGACCCCAGGACACCCCAACCATCATCAATCTGAGTCAGGTGCCAAGCATCTGAATTTTGATCACATGACTACAGAGATGCTGCAACGGTTGTAAATGTGAAAAACGGTCATAAGTCCCTTTTATCCAGTGCTGTTTAACTTTGAACGGTCACTAAATGAACTGTTGTAAAGTCGAGGACTACCTGTAAAAGACATTTCCCCCAACTGGCTTTACAGGTAGTCCTTGACTTGCAACAATTCGTTTAGCAACTGTTTGAAGTTAAAACAGCATTAACAAAGTGACTTACAACCAGTCTCGCTCTTACAACCATCACATCATGCTCGTGGTCACATGATCAGAATTTGAGCAGTTGGCTACTGGCCTATACTTATGCTGTTTGCAGCATCCCAGGTCAATGTTACTGTCATTTGCAGCTTTCCCAACCCACCGTTCCGATAAGTAAAAGTCAATGGGGGAAGCCAGATTCAATGAACAATTGCATGTTTCACCTAACGACAGCAATGTTTCACTTAACAATTGTGACCAAAAAAAAGGTTGTAAAATTGGGCACAACCCGTCTAACAACCGTCTTGCTTAAACAATGGAAATTCTGATCCCATCTGTGGTCGTAAGTCCAGGACTTTCTGTACATGAATGCAGCCCATTGTAGTTTATCCAGTAAACTGTTAGCTTAGAGAACCGTGGCGTAGCATGACATGTGGCCTTTCTCTGAATTTTCTGGAACTAAAGTCCTTTTAATGCAGGGGGAAGTGTTGCCCAGGTCTTCAGACTACAAACCTTCTTGGGCAGCTGTGACCGCTCACAACTGGCTTTTCCGTCTGTCTGCAAATTCAGGCGAGATACTTGAAAAGGTGTACCTTGCTTCCCACTGCAAATTCAGGTAATCAAAGTATGCTTGATATCATGCTGTATTGCTCTTTTAAAAGGAATGGAACTCTTCATGTTTCTGGAAAGTGACCTGCTCTAGTTTCAGTGCTTTAAACTGTAACCCTAAAGAGTGCAACCCATTGTACACATTAGACTTATTCCTAGATTTCTTCAGGTTAGTTATAGGCATGTCTTTTCCCAATTGTCTACCTTTCCTACTCGATCTGGCAGAAGAGACGTGCTTTGGGGGCTGTTGGCTTAGCGGCCCAAAATAAGCTTTTTCTGCCATACCGTGCTGTCATTGGGGGGAGGGAACTATTATCCCCCTACGATGACCTTAGTACTGTCCCTGTTACCCTTCTATAAAATGTGATGGACATGTGATAGATCCCATCTCCTGCTGTGCGAATGCTTGGTGGGATAATGCCCGACTGCCATGTGCTTTGTTACATTATTTATTGTATTGTAAACTATCTAAAGTCACATTGGATGGGCAGCTATTTCAAATACATTGTATTATTATGGTTGGTTGCACAGTCATCCAGATGTTTAGATTGGAACTGGCATTTTTGTCCACTTATAGAGTTCCTCCCAAGGATCTGGGAAAAGGCTGCTGTTGTTGTCTGTTGATGTTAAAAGTGTTGTCTCGGGATGTAGGCTGTTCCAAATAAAGCTGCCTTTTGCACTTGACTGGGGGTGATTTTGTTCTACTTCTGTTTGCGGGTCTTTGTATTTTGTGATTTTTCTCCAGTTCTTTCTCTTCTCTTCTGCTGACTCCAGGTACTGATTCTATCTTTGCTTTCTTTTGCCACAGTCGTCATTATTATTAGACAGCAGAAGTTAATAGTAGAAGGACTGTGGCAAAAGTAAGCAAAGACAGTATCAATGCAACCCATTGTAGGCTCCTTGGGTGCAATCCTTTAAACATATGGAGCATCACTTGAACACCATTCGCATTGACAAAATCACCATTGGACAATTGCAAAAACAGCCTTACTCAGAACAGCTGATGTCCTGCAATACCTTTAACAACAACATTTTGCCCATCCCAGGTTCTTGGTAAGGACTCAGTACATGGATAATTATTATTATTATGGTAGTTTGTGTGCCTGTACTTTGACCTACACTGACTTATCAGTAGCTTTCACTGAAATCAAATAGCTATAATGACAGGTTTTGCACTCAGGGCTAAGGTGTAAACTTTTAACATAGTGTAACTGTCTTTATTTGATAGCAGAGTTGAAACTGCAGGCGGAAATAGCTGCTTTGAATCAAACAAAGATACATTTCCAAGTGCTTCTTTTCTTGGGCAGAAAACTCTCCTGGTTAAACCAAGTTGTGTTGTTTCTTAGTTAAATAAAAGATTTGGCTTTCTAAAAATACACTATAATACTATTTTTTGAGTTCCCTCTTTATTTCTTATAGGTACTTAAGTTGGGACCTGCCTCAAGAGGTCATGGCAATAAAGTCAACTCAGCTAAAAGTCCGACAGGTATGTTGACATGGAAGTGTTTATGACTGCTCTCTAAAAAGACTTGCCATTGCTTTTTAGAGAAATACATGTGTTGCTTTCTTTTGCTACAGTCATTATTATTATTAGACAACAGAATAGAATCTTCATACTTTCCTGATAACTGCATCTTTAAAGTACATAGACATGAATCTCTTTTGAGGTTAGCATACAAGTTACTGCTCTGTTGTGTTGCAGGTAACTAACGATACAGTTGAGACTTGCAAGCATGAGGCACACCTTAATCTAGCCTTCCCCAATTTTAATCCCTGGATTTTTTACGGATACCGTAAGTTAAGACTTAGTGGGAAGGTTATTTGTCATTTTGAACGATGGAAAACAGATGAGTGCATATGTTTTTATAAGTATTCTAGAAAAATAGAAAATGTAACAAAGGCAATAGCACTTAGACTTATATACCACTTCATAGTGCTTTTATAGCCCTCTCTAAGCGGTTTACAGAGTCAGCCCCCAACAATCTGGGTTTTCATTTTACCCACCTCAGAAGGATTGGAAGGCTGAGTCAATCCTGAGCCTGGTGAGGTTCGAACTGCCAAATTGCAGTCAGCCGGCAGTCAGCAGAAGTAGCCTGCAGTACTGCCTTCAAACCACTGCGCCACCACCACTCTTATGTACATATATGAATATCAGTTTTACACTCTGTCTTGCATCTGTTTTCTTAGAGAGGGATCCAGCA
This sequence comes from Pseudoxenodon macrops, assembly GCA_032467955.1. Taxonomy (NCBI): domain Eukaryota; kingdom Metazoa; phylum Chordata; class Lepidosauria; order Squamata; family Pseudoxenodontidae; genus Pseudoxenodon; species Pseudoxenodon macrops. The sequence goes on from JANHFT010001595.1 coordinate 56,673, forward strand.
GTCTGTACTGTACTTTCTTGCTATATTCAGAGTTTGGCCACTTTCATTTGTGGGCATGCTGGAGCTTGACAAAAAGGTAAGTTTATTGTCTTAGCTACACTCTCCTCTCTAGTAATATCTGAAGGTAAATCAGTATTTTAGGCCTTCCACTGTCCTGAATCAATTCGCAATAACTTAGTTAAATTTAATGTTAACATACCATCATTATTTTGCTTCCAGGAGAGAGAAGGGCTATAGCTTAGTGGTGGTTTACATGGTCTCCATGCAGAAAGCCCCAGGTTCAGTTCCAGGCATCCCTGCTGAAAAGGCTCCTAGGATTGACTGTGAAATACATGGAAAGCTACTGAACAGCAGAGCAGATGGTCCTTAACTAGATGGAAAATTGTGTGGTTTGGTAGAAAATAGCTACTGACATCCTCATACTGACAACTCTTTAGGTCATATTTTGTTATGAGTTGATCAGATGTTGGAATCCTCCAGTGATCGCTTGACTAATGTGATATTTTTTTTCCCCCTTCCTCAAACCAGATCTTTGGAAATAGCATGGCAGATGTTTCAGTATCTCATGAAATGCTGATTGTAACGCACAGCACAGGTCATGTCAGATTGTATAGCTTCCAGGCAATCTCTGAACGGGTAATAGCATACAATTACAATACTTTATTCTTCTTTCTTTTTTAGTATCACTATGAGCTTATATGAGGTTTTTAAAGTGAATTTTAACTTTTGCCAGTGAGGGCATGGAGAGACAATTTACTATCCACCTAGGCACTAACTAAAAAGCCTGTTTGGATCCAAATTGAAGAGAAAAAAAGATTAAAATACCTCTTATTTTTCATCCTTTTCCTCTTTTTGTTTTGTTTCTAGTATTCTATTCTATTTTATTAAAGATTGCTTCGTTTAATTGGGTTTCTTTTAGTGTATTTAGATGTTTTGTCAACATTTTGCATTTTTAACAATAAAATGCTTTGGCTCCAAGCCAATGCAAGGTAGAGGACATACATTTAATTTAATCAGCAATGTACTGTTGAAAATCACTTGACCATTTTAATTAAGAAACAAGGCTATAATTTGACAATACAATTTGAGGATTTAATCGCATGCACACAGTTATTCAGAAATAAATATAGGTAACTCCACACAAAGAAGATACCAAACGTTTGTTATAAACCAACGTAGACTTCTCTTAGATGTGTATGCAAGCACATTATGTACTGTATGTGCAATAGAATTAATCAGTTGTGATATTATTTTTAGTTCATGGAACACCCGGTGGATTTGGGACAGGAATACAGCTGGAATGGCAAAGTTGGGATTGTGGGAAAATACCCTTTTGGCATTCCATGTAACATTAAAATAACAGGTAATTATAAAGGTTTATTGTTCATCAGCATAAATGGTTGGTTTTAGATTTTGTTTAAAAATGCTAGCAATCTCAATTGATTTTATAATTGGATGGTATTTTTCTATACGTTGTGTTATTCATATTAGCCCTTCCCAGTGTAATCCTATACACAAGTTACCGTAGCTCTTTGAATTCAATGACAGTCACTTCTAAACAGGTGAATACATTAACAATGCATTTGGTGAGGCTGTGATGTTAAAAAGTGATACAATTTTTAAAAAAGTTAACACTGACTTTGTGATACAGTATTCTGCCGGTTTCCCACAATCGGAGTCAATGGGGAAGCTAGCAGGGAAGGTCCCAAGTTGCTCTGGTTAAGTCTGTCTCCTGGCCCTTTCTTTCCTCACACACACCAAGCTCTTCTTCCTCATTTGCTCACACACACACCAAGCACCCTCCTTCTGTGGCCTCCCTGCATTCACATCAGTAACCACCAGGACCCTCCTTGTCTGCCCTCCTTGCGCTTGCACGCAAGCATGCATGCACCCCAAGCCCTCCCTCCCTGGCCACTCTGCTCTTCCACATATGCATGCTCACATCTTACACTTTCTTTCCCTGGCTTCCCTGGCTTCAACAGCACCCCCTCCAACTTGTGCACACCCTGTGCCAGGTTTCCCAGGGCCTCCCCTACCTACCTGTGGTATTTTCGTGCTCCTTACCTGCCTCCACTTCCCGCTTAACAACCTGTGCTTCAACAGCCAGAACTGCCTGGATTGCCATCACTAGGCACTGCAGTCATGTGTCGTCATGCTCTACAGCTACAACCCCAGTCCCGGTTGCCATCATCACTCGAGCACAACCTGTATATGATAAAACAACAGCATGTGCTACTGCAATAGTAATCGTAATAGAAAAAATAGATAAGGTTTAAAATACCTATCTATAGAAAGTTAGAAGGTACTATAATTGAAAGGAACGTAACATAGGCATGGAATGAATTTCTTTGGGGAAAGTGATCTAAAAATGGGGCACCGATTTGAAAAATGCCCCTCTTTGTATCCATCTGTCCTAACTTTGGGGGGGTAATGGGCAAGTAGGGACACAGCAGGAGAAGCTGTTTCGAGACTTTGTAAGTTCATTCTACACTTTGAAGTGGTTTCAGAATCTTAGTGGCAGCCAGTAAAGATGGCAAAGTCCTGGCATATATAACATTAGCCAAATTAAGTCAGCAGTCTCTGTTCGGAACTGTTTTCAGTGGGAGGCTCATTTCCAATGCATGGCAATAACCCAAGCTGCCTATATAGGTGGTTTCAAAAAAAATATATTTTCCAGACCCTTTTCTCCATCAGTATGTATCTGTCTCTTCAAGATATTTTTTTGTATGCACTTTTTGGGTTAGCTAGTTATAAGGAGATAGAAACCAAATGTAGCTCACTAGATGTTACTAAACTCAGTTCCTATCAGTGGTAACTAGCTTAACAAAGTATAAAGGTTGTACCACAACAGTATCTGAAGGACCACAGTTAATTTCTGTTATGCTCCTCTATAAGCTATTGATGTTCAATTATGTTTTTAGTAGGACAGTTAAAAAGCAATTTAACTTCGTATATGTGTCTCCATATGTATGCACATGGGTACACATTAAAATAAATTGTTCTTAACGTGGCTCTATATGTGTGTTAATTCAATTTTTAAAAAGAAATAAATTATATTTATATGTTTTTAAAGTGTTTTTATAGATCAGGTACAATAGCAACTATTTGACTTTCAGGACAATTCCGTTGTTAAAAGTTTCAGCAGCATTAGTTAGTTACTTGAAAAGTGAGTAATGATTATTACTTGAATAATGCAGAACTATGTCGCTACTTCCATTCTATTTCCAGTCCCTTACATATTCTAAGCCATAATATGCTTTGAGTTTGGCTTAATGCGATATGCACGCTTAACAATGTATTTTTAAGGTATGGTTTAAGGCTGACCAGATTGCATGACTCAGGTCATTGTGGCTTCTTCAGCAAACCATTGTTTAAAGTAAACGCAGCAAATCACGAAATCCCACTTACAAATATACCATATTTCTCGCTCCACAAGACACACTTTTTTTCCTCCCAAAAGTGGGTGGAAATGTCTGTGCGACTTATGGAGTGAATATGGGTGACAGGCAGCAACGGCAAATGGCAGCAGCAATCCCCGCCACCTGGAACAGCTGATCGGCAGTATTCTGGAAGCCTGATCCAACCACCAATCAGCTGCTCGGCAGCGAAGGCTCCAACATTCCCTGGCGGAGGAAGTAGACACGGAGGAGGCAGGCTGTTTGCTGCAAGGATGCTAACCAGATGAATACCAGATGGACGCTGGGAAGCAGAGGCAGATTTTTTTTCTTGTTTTCCTCCTCTAAACCTAGCTGCGTCTTATAGTCAGAAGCATCTTATGTAGCAAAAAATACAGTGCTTGGAATTTAAAACAGCCTCTACTGTCATTTCTCTGGAGTAATTGTGCTGCGGTAGAATCAGGACAACAGGAGGACGTACAGCAATATATTTTTATTTTTGGACTTCAAGACTTCTTGGAGATGTTGGGTTTTCAATAAAATTAAGAAACATATCAAGATTTTGCTTAAGTTTATATTTTTATTAGCCTGGATTATTATTTTGCATTCAAATATAAACTTTTATTATTAATGGAAATATTTGCTCTGTGCTTGGCAAAACATTTCTAATGTTTTTGATCACAGACTCTGGGTTATCTAAAATTTTCATAATTAAAGTCAATGAAGAAACACTTCGTATGAATATTGAGCAGTTTTATATCGGTTTAGCTGTCATGATTTCCCCCCAAAATGTAGAAGCAGTAGAATGATGTGCTCAGAATGTTTTAGATACGATTAATAATTAATTTACGGTAGTTGGTGGCTATAGTTCACATATGTCCAGATAGCATAACTGCTTTTTCAATAATGCTAAAGTTTCTATTACTGTGTAATTTTTAATTCTTTATAATACTTACAGGAAATTGATTCCTTGAGCTGTTTATTAACTTACTCAGATAATCATTTGAAGTTCTTCTAATTGAATGCAAAGTAGCATGGTTTGTAATCATCACTGCATTATAAAGTAGAGAGCTGCATTTTTCTGCACTTAGTGCAAATTCAGAGGAAGGTTTTATATTGATTGACAAGCTGAAGAACAAGTGAAATGATAGAGCTGTTCATGTGAATATATTTATTAATATTCAGTTATTTTCACAGACACTCCAGATCTTCTTTTTGAAGTCTCATCCCTCGAGAGCGCGTTTCAGATTGGAGGATATCCTTGGCATTATATCATTACACCTAATAAGAAAAGTCAAGAAGGAATATTCCATGTTTGTTCTTTAAAAGACCACACTTTGGTAACATTCTAATGCTGTGAATTACGTGGTTCCTTCAGGAATGATAATAGAATCAAAACGTTAATGTTTTTTCTTAGATATTGCCTTTCATCAAACAGTTTTGTTTAGGTGGCAACATAATATTGAAAGTTAATGACCATCATAATATTGGAAGTATTGGGCATGTACAAAATAATACATGATCAAGTTGAGGATTTTTTGAATTTCATGCTGAAAAGGATTCTGGAAGCCATATCCCACTGAGGGGTATATCCAAAAGCATAGCGAACAAGGCCAACAATTATGATCGTGATCTTCACTTCCCCTCCCCATCTGGAATCTATTTACTTATTCATATGTAGTCAGAAATAGGTCGCACTGAATTTACTTGAGCACATTCCTGGAAAAGCGTGAGTAGAATGTTAATGTTAAAGAGGAAATTTAAATGTCAGTTGATCTCATTCCAATTCAGAATTGCATTTTCAGATGTCTCTACCCTCTCCTTAGATAAATCATATAGGAATATTGCTTTCCATTAACTTCAATTTTAGTTCTTCAGATCCTTGCAGAACTGTCCCTGCCCATGGCAAAAACATCCGCCATACTTAATTCTAACCAATAAGGAATTTAAAGCTTAGTGAATTTGGAACAGGACCAGAGTGGGAGCAACAGTTCCAGAAACAGAGCCAAAAACACATTCTAAAGATTTTTTAAACATAGTGGAACACCAAAGAAGTCTAAATAAGAGCTGATAACAAATAGGTGAAATTGTGGGTTTGGGCTGGGAAAAAGTGTCGCGATTCCTAAAATGCGCTAATCTTTTACATGCATAATTTCCCACGGCCCCTTTAAGAATATTGGGAGGTGCAGATGATAGATTTTCTCACAGCTTTTGCTCTTTTCAGTGTTAGTTTAGATTTAAATGCTTAATCTTTAAATGCTAGTTTAGATTTAAATCTAAATCTAAATTCTATCGATTTAGGCAAAGAATGGCATACAAGATATGAGATGTTGTTCACTGGAACCTGACAGGATCTCTTTCCACCCTGACAGTTCAGGAAGGATGCTACACGTGGGTCCAAATTTAATTAAGTAAGTGATGGTTGAAAACTACTTTGCATCAGGATGAGAGTAATTTGCTTAGTTCTGTGTGGGATTGGCTGTTCAGATTGAATATCTGATCAGCAAAAACTAGGAGCTACACCATGGGGTTGGGGTGGGCAGAGGTGAATGAGATCCAAAGGTAATAAGGAATGGGCAAGCTAACCCAGGGTTTACATGATAGTTTAGATGACAAAGCCAGGTCTTTTAAGGCCAGTAGGATGAGGATTATTCTGTGGGCTATGATGTTGCAGAAAAAGAGAACCTTGGCAGGAAAGGCTCTCTTTTTGGTTCTCCAGATAGCACTCCCTCATGGGTGGGACCAGATCGGGGTGAAATCCAGCAGGTTCTGGAGAACCGGTAGCGGAAATTTTGAGTAGTTCAGAGAACTGGCAAATACAACCTCTGGCTGGCCCCAGAGTGGGGTGTGAATGGAGATTTTGCAATATCCTTCCCTCAGGAGTGGGGAGGGAATGGGGATTTTGTAGTATCCTTCCCCTGCCACGCCCACCAAGCTATGCCCACCAAGCTACACCACACCCACCAAGCCACGCCCACAGAACCGGTAGTAAAAAAAATTGGATTTCACCACTGGACCAGATCATACTGATACTACTGGATCTAACAGGATGGATGGATACAACTGGGGAAGAGACAGTCCCATAAATAACTTGGTCCCAATCCATGAGGCTTATCCACAATTAAACTTATCTAGATTAGTATTGCTTTTTGAGAGTGGCTTTGGCCGAAATGTTTCTTAACTTAATAATTGCTGTGTTGCACTTAACTGTGACAAGAAAGATTTTAAAAAATCATTTAATGTTTCCTAGTCATTCACCTGAGTAGAGATAGATAGAGATATAGGGATCTTTCTACCAAATGTGGTGGACCTGCCAGAAAGTTAAAAAGTATTGGCATAAAATAAGGGAGTGATTGGAAGAAATTATTGAACAAAAGATTGAATTGAAGCCGGAACTCTTTCTATTAGGTCTTTCAGATGGTTAAAATGGCTAAAAAACTTCAGTATATAACATTACATATATTAACAGCAGCTAGGATCATCCTAGTGCAAAACTGGAAACAAGCCAATATCCCGCCAGATGCAATAATAATAAGAAAGATATTAGAATGTGCAGAGATGGACAGGATGACTATGGAGTTGAAAGAAAGGGAAGAATCAGAATATTACCAAGTTTGGGGGAAATGGTATACCTGGTTAGAGAATAGGAATAAAGTTAGGGAATAATATATACATTACTAATATATTATATAGTAGTATATTAATATTATTATATTGTATTATATTATTGAAGATAATAGGACTATACGGTACAAGTGTGTATATAACATAGTAGAACATAGATGACTCTGTATTAGATGATAGTGAATAGAACTTAGGCAAATATGAATGTTATGGATACTGATATGCTGCATTGAGGGTTAATTTGTGTTTTGTCTTGTTTTTAATGTTCAAAATGTTTAATAATAATAAAATAAAATAAAAAAGAGAAACCCCACTGTGACTTCTATGCTCAGAAACAAAATAGTGTAGCTGTGCTTGTTAAGGGCCAATTAAGTTCTTGATCTTCTAGCACACTTTATCAGCAGTACATTCTGCACAGTTGTCTGTCCTTTAGATAGTAAAATCCATTCCTGAGTATTATAGATATTAAGAAAGGACATCAAATGTTTTTACCTCTTTTCCAATACATTTTGAAGTAGAGATTGTTTCACTTGAGCACAAACTTCTAGCATTTGTGGGTACATAAGTTTACTTATGTTGAAACATTGAAGAGAAATAAATATATTTTGTGAATATCTAAAATGTACAAACAATATCCTTTCTAATGAAAAATATCCTTATATATTAATTTCTCTTATCCTCCTATGGCAGGATTTACAATAATTCTTTTCCTCTTAATTATTAAATAGCCTTTTTCCAATTTCTCTAGGTCATTTTATTTTTGAATTAACACACAATTAAATTACATGGATATAATTCTACAGCAAATTACAGTTGTATATACATAATGATGCATTTGCAAACTCCCTGTGTTCTGCCTCTGGATCAAACATCCTTTGGGAAGATACTGGAAAAATAATCAAAAACAGATCTGTGAACATCTAGAAACAAATACAGTTAGAACTAATAGCCAGCACGGGTTTGTTAAAAACAGATCATGCCAAATCAATCTTATTTCATTCTTTTACAAAGTGACTAAATTAGTAGACCAGTGAAATACTGTGGATATAATATACTTAGATTTCAGCAAGGCATTCAACAATGTAGACCACAACCTACTTTTTGATAAACTAGAAAAATGTGGGATAGACAGCATCACCACCAGATGTCAACCCTGAAGATGGCATACTGTATGTCTAGCCATATTTTATTGTAGCCTTTTTAAATTAGCTTTTAGGTTTGTAAGTAAATGAATTTAATACTACTTCAGGCTAGCCACTTTCTAACTGTTGGAAGGAGGGTTGTAAAGATAAAGGAGGAATGTTATGTCTAGGTGGCATTCCTTTCCTGCAAAGTCAGAATTACACCAAGCCCTTGCTAATTTAATGTGTACCTAATAAATAGACTTTGAAAAGAGGATGGATACCTTGGACTTTATTTTTTGGGACATGTTACTTGGAGGTTTGACACCAGATGGATTTGTAACTGTCTGACAAACTGCACTCAATGAGTAATCCTTAATGGTACTACATCTATATGGAGGGGAGTAGTGGGGTACCACAAGGTTCCATCTTAGGCCCAGTATTCTTCAACATCTTCAAAAGTGACTTAGATGAGGGAATAGAAGGAGAACTCATCAAATTTGCAGATGACACTAAGCTGGCAGGAATAGTCAAAACCCCAGAAGACAAACTCAGAATCCAAAAAGATCTTATCCAACAAAGTGAAATTTAATGTGGAAAAAAACCAAGGTTTTACACCTGGGCAGGAAAACCCAAAGGTGCAAGTACAAATTAGGCAAAACCCGGCTCAAAAACAGTAACTGTGAGAGGGACCTTTGAGTCCTAGTGGGTGATCACAAAAATATGAACCAGCAGTGTGTGGCAGCAGCCAAAAAGCCAATACAATCCTTGGTTGCTTAAACAGAGGCACAGAATCAAAATCACGTGAAGTATTAGTACCGGTACTTTATAGCTAAGACCACTCCTGGACCATCCAATTTTGGTCACCATATTATGAAAAAGATGTTGATACTTTGGAAAAAGTGCAAAGAAGAGCAACTAAGCTACTAAGACGATTAAGGTCCTGGAGAAAAACATATGGAGAATGATTACAGAAATTGGGTATGGCCAGTCTAGAGAAAGAAAGGACTAGGGTTGACATGATAACAGTATTCCAGTATTTGAAGGGATGCCACAAAGAACAGGGGGTCAACTTATTTTCCAAAGCACCAGAAGGCAAGACAAGAAAGAATGGATGGAAACTAATCAAGGAGAGAAGCATTCTGGAATAAGGAGAAACTTCCTAACAGTGAAGACAATTAACCAGTGGAACAATTTGCCTTCAGAAGCTGTAGGTGCTTCACCATTGGATGTCTTTAAGAAAAGACTGGCTAACCACTTATCTGAAATGGTATAACAGGGGGTTGGACTAGAAGACCTCCAAGGTTCCTTCCAGCTGTATTCTGATTGAACAATTGAACTTGAAAACAATGTCAGTGGGCTCCATTCAGTTGGTTTCAGTTTTGTTTACAACTTCAACATAAATAAAAATAGCAAAATATTTCATTCTGAAATATGAATAGCACTCTAAATGTTGCTTATGCCAGCTTGCTTTAAAATATAACTTTATTACATGAGACACTATTGAAAAATACATTCTATATTTTAACATTCTCCTAATAGTGGTAGTCTTACAAGTAATTTCTTATTACTAACAATGAATTGGTATGTTCAACAGCTGTAACTTAGTTCATTTGACATTTTTCTTTGCTATTATTATATACAGAATTTTAAAAGTCCCAAAATGGTGGGAAATGTACAAAGATCCTGAAAAAATGACTGATCCAAATATTGTTTTGGGTAGCAGGAACGGGCAAATGTATTTGGCAACACTTAATAGTTAAATAAACATTATATATAGCAGTAATTTAGTTGCTGGACTTTATTTTCTGTATAAAAGACCTGTAACAATTTCCTGCTGTGACTTTTACATCATATGCTATCTGTCAAGTGGCAAGGACTTTTCTGATGCTTATTCTGAAATTCTCCTACAGATACATGGAAGTTATTTGAGGAACAATTTAAACCATCTTTAAAATCTCCCTCTATACAAAACATTGAAAACATAGCACTCCAATCACTAGTTGTCCTCCCAGTTTACATATGTGAATAAACAATCAGTAGAATTAGCCAAACATTCCCAGAAAGCTTCTCTCTCTCTCTTCAAGATTTTCAGAAGTAGTTTGCCATTGCCTCCTTTCTAGGGCTGAGAGTGAGTGAACAGCCCAAGGTCACCCAATTGGGTTCGTGCCTAAGGCAGAATTAGTCTGCCAGTAAAATTTAGTAACCAATACATTTCATCCAGTGATCAGATGGGGGCAGATGTTCTACCCATTGGTTTGCTGGCTAGAAATGCTTCCTTTTACACTGCATTATTTTTTTAGATTTCACTGCTTTAGTACTCTCAAACTACTAAAGACCCATTTCCATCTTTATATTACTTCTTTCCATGAAATACTTCCCATTAATTTCAGCTTAGATTCATGCTAGCTTTAATAGTGATCCTTCTCTTCATGAATGCAGAATAGGACTTATTTTATTATGACAAATGAAATGCTGATCACAATTATAATCTAACATTGATATGCTTAAATTTAACCAACAACACAAAATTCAAAACCTTAAGCAGGTTTGTATGTGTCTGTGTGTGTGTACATGTGCATGCTAGAAAGCTACTCCTCTCCCTTGAAATTAAACTTAGCTTTTTTCCCCTGCACCAATAAGACAATGATTAATTGCAGGTACCTGAGTCCAAGATGATCCAGACAATGCTCTGCAGATCTGCACAGAATTGTGCCTTTGATCTTGCTCCCAGGCTGAGGCCTTATGTTAATGGTAAAATGATGCAGGTAATGTTGAAGTAGCATGAGGAGCTACAGGGCAGCCTTTCCCAGCAGTCTCCAGATGTAGTGGGACTCAATTTCCAGAAGTCCTAGCCACTGAGGCCTCAAAAAATTATGTTTATAGGAAAAATCCTTTAAGAATGGATGCTTGTATTCTGGACAGTTTACTGCATCAGGCAGCCTGTGCTTGGAAGAAATTCATGGAGATAGCTAGCTACTGCTTTTGTTAGATAAGTCATGGTTCCGTAAGCACCACTTGGAGCACTGTCATAGAAAAAGTAGCAGATACCTGTGCCTGCATCTTGTTCCAAGAAGCCATCAGCTGCTCCAAGGGATTTCTGGAGAAAAAAGTAAAGAGAAAGAGGTATATAAACCCAAAACAATCCTCACTTAAAGAATGGTCAAATAACCTAAAGCATTATTTTTCAGAATAGGAGTTAATCAGCTTTAATTTCCAAAAGTGGCTGCTCCTCAATCTTGAATGAGCTGCTGAGACTTGTATGCATGTAGATTTTTTGTATGAGGGTCAGTCATACTTTCCTTCCAATTCTACAATTGGGAGTGGTGTCAATCAAAGTCAATATGAGTTTGCTCACGTGCTAGAAGCCACTGCAAGGCAAAAGGTAAGTCATGCACTTTAAAATAGCAAGAGAATGCTGCAGCAGGGAATTACTCAGCAAAGGATATAAGTAGAATCCTCTTAGCCTCCAGCCAAATTTCATCAGCCAGCTGTACCCACAGACTGTGTTAATTGTGGGTAGGCAGGAGAAAATAGAGAAGGCTTATGTGACCCGTTTCTCCATTGCCACTATTAGTATTAGTCCTAAATATTATAAAAGCTTCTCTGCACTTCAGTCATTAAAATATATATATAAAATAAAATATAAGTGAATCTTGAAAGCATTAGCAAGGAATAAATAACAAGGGGCTTTATATTTGCACTACCCAAGATAGCTGGCCTCCTTCCTTAACTATATTTATGCCACTGGTCAGCACTAGGCAGGTACAAGGTTTTTGACTGAAGTGGCCACCCCTGCTTTGCCTTTTTTTGCAACTAGTTGGTCATGAGTTTGCATGGTGGAGTGTCAATTCTACTGCCCAGTATTTAAAGCAGTGGTTTTTAATTTTAATTTTTAAATTAAACTGATAATCTAGTGTGGAGCAGAGAGCAGCATGGTGGCCAAGTGGTGAAGATGATCACCTCCCAATTGGAAGGTTGAGAGTTCAATCCTTGGCAGCTGCAAATATTTCTCTTTCAGGGCACAAAGAGAAAGTATCTCCTGCACACTCCACACAGGCATCAGGAAGGGCATCCGGCCACTAAATGCACAAGCTCCATTCAGTCGCCTGACTCTATCCCAAATTAAAGGATTACAAGGTCATAAAAAGAAACAAAATCTAGTGTAGAGCAGATGGAATAACAAAGAGAATAGAATATGATTGATAAGAAATCCATGTATTATTCAATTATTTTATTATAATAAAAGTCAGTGAAACTCAGGCTGAAGAATAAATCTGAAATAAAGGAATAAATCTGCCTACAGAGATTTTATTTTTTTTCAGAAATCACATCCATAGAAGGAAAAAGCCAAGATTTTAAGCCACAATCCATAAATTACTACAGAAAGAGAATTCAAACAGGGTTTACAGATCACAAAAACAAATTTATTTTGGGAAAGTTTAAACAGAAATTATTACAATGATCTGTTTAAGAGAGGGATGCATTTTTTCAATAGTCAATGGTGAATGGATTATAAATATGGTCACAGAACCAGAATGCAAGAATAATTTAACTGAATAAAAGCTAAATGCAAAATTAAATCAAACTTTTTTCTGAATATGTAAAATGGGGAACCTGTGGTACTGGGAGCATAAACAGGCCCCGAGACTTAATTCTGCAGCAGAAAAAGCTTATTCAAGATTGAACTTGTCAACAATTGATGGTAGTTTCCTGTCATTTTGAAGTAGGAAACCCCAAAATAAATAAATACATAAATGGAAGCTCTAAAATAAGCCAGTCACAAATAAACCAGTCACAGAAGTCAGGGAGGCTTGCTCTATTATCTCTAAAGAATCCAGAAAAAAATTAAAAATCCAAATCAAACATGCATGTCTGATTTGCCTATGGTATTTTGTACCATCAGCTGTTAGGCGATTCAAACAAAACCCATTATATAATATAGATAAGTAAGAGCAAACGAACTGTTAAAGCTAGAGGGATTTTTGATGTAATGCAGAGCCCAAATGTAGCTCTAAAGAAAGGGCTGATATTAAAGATTGCCACAATCAGGTCCTTTCTAAAATATACAACCTATTAAGGACATTTGGCAATTGTTCTTTTAACTGTCTCAATAAATGTCTTGCTTAAGAGAATGCAAGCAAGAAAAGTAGCTGCCAATAAGTCACCTCTCTGTAGATTGCCCTCAGGATTGGGCAAGCAAATGGGTATTAACAGTGAATAAATAGGGTATATAAAAATGGGGACTCTCCTATGGACCTCCTACCCAAGAATCCTGCCAAATTCTACAGCCCACACATTTAGAAGTCTCTTTAGGTAAGAGGAAATCCTCCATTACACCTACCTGTTCCTGAAGGAAGAGGTCATTTGCTATGTGCACAATTCGATCCACATGAATTATACCCCCAATGCTGTTCACATCTATTTCTGACAATAGGGTCAGTACAAGGATGGCCTCCACTAATAACTGTCTGTATTCAGGCTGGGGTACATGGTTCAGCACTGATTCCACATGTACCGCAAACTTAATTTCACAAGCAGTCATCTATGAAGAAAATACAATATTGGTAGGAAAAAGGGAGAAAGAGAGTAAGACTGACAAGAATGACACCACTGAAACTTCTAAAATAATGTTTGAATGTCAGTGATACCACTTGAAAGTTCCTTAGATTCCAGGAAGCAGACAAGGGATAGATCATCTCCATCCCAAATACCCTAAGCATATATTCCACTGATAGCAGAAGCCTAAGGATATACAGTATATGATGCTTTTCATGTTGAAAAGGATTGCATGTTAACAGAAAGAGATACAAACACTATCTTTCTTGAGAAGAAATCTGGGAAATTTTGGCATTAATAGAGCACAGATTTGTATACAGTTGCAACCTTCATTCTAGCAGCTTTCGCTTACTTTAGGTGGTGTGAGTGCTATATATAAGTTTCCTGCAGTCTCAGGATAATTGAGAACGATTTAATTTAGAATGTGTTCTATAAAAACTTATCCAAGTGACTCTATTGCAACATCTCTTATACAAAAAGATACTAGGGGAACGGCTATGATGAATCAGTAAAATTTATTTTGGAGCATTTCTGTAAAACAGAAATACTTAAAAAGAGGACTAAAATTAGTTTGTGACTTACATTTTTATAGTTAGGAGAAAGGAGAAACAACCTCAAAATCAAATTAATTGAGAGTTTGTCAGAATACTGTCAGAATAGTGACAGGTAACACCTCATCATTGCAAGCAAATCCAAGCAATCTAATTTGTGTCAGAAAAATGTTGAAATGTCACATGAAATCATTTAGGCTTATTAGATTTTATTCCTATTATAGAACAGAATTGAATTCTGCCAGGTTCTGTTAAATTGATTCCAGAATTTTCAAATCTTCCCTAATTTATCATCACACAATTATATTACCAAGACAGGAAAGAAGCCAAAGCACATTACTATTTTTAGTTCTTTTTCTGCAAGTGTACAAATAAACTAGCACTCTGGTAGATAATGGTTGGAAATTACTTTTGCCGCTTGGTGGATTCCTGCTCTAAAGCGTGATTGGTTGGAGGGAAAAAGAAGAAGCATGGAGCGTATCTTATGTACATTGCTACTCTGTTTGGGAAACAGGCAACAGACATCTGTGGGTGAGGAAGGATAGACTGATATAACCCTAACAAGGAGCCGCTAGCTCCTTTAAAAAAAAAAGTTAAAATGGAGTTACAGAAGAAAAAATATAGAAACCATTTAAAATTGTAAACAGTGACATTGCATTGCACTTGCACATTTCTTTAGCAGAATCCTGTCTATTGCTTACAAGGCAGGAGTGGTATGCCCAGATATAATATTAATCTATAAATTCTTGGCACTTCAAAAAAAAAATTTTTTTTAAAGTGGATCAGATTTCTTTCTTCTTCTTTTTTATGTTAGAATTGTGAGAAATTTGAGAGTTTTTAAACTCGTATCAATTGGTCTTTTCCAGCTCTAAATTAGTTTTGCTTTCAAATCATAGAACATATTAAGTTCATTTTGGAAATAAATATAATATTTAAAGATACAAGATAGTAAACTATATTCCTAATATACAGAATTTGTATTGTATGTAAAACTTTGGCTCTATTGAGCCTAGGACTTGGCAAAGTGGACTTTTGTCATCTGTTCCTAATAGGATATTATCTAATCCTATATATCCTAATTTAATTCCTTTCTTTTTGTCCTTTATATAACACGATTGTACTTTGATATATGCCCACCATTCCAGTTCCAAACCCTTGTCTGATAATTTTTTCCTCGATTTCAATTCTCCACTTTCATCCAAGATGTCCTTATATGTCAGTGGTTCCCAAATTTTTTCAGTCTACAAAACTTTTTTGGTGCTACAAATTCATCCTCAGTGCCCCCCACCCCCACCCGCTATAAATAGCATTGTTCGGAATAGCGGTTTGCACGACCCACTAAGGAAGATAGTGGGCATGGCCAACTTGTAAAATGTGGCGAAACTCACTTAACAAAGCTCTTGCTTAGCAACCAAAATTTTGGCCGCAACTGTGGCCATAAGTTTTCTTTCTTTCTTTCTTTCTTTCTTTCTTTCTTTCTTTCTTTCTTTCTTTCTTTCTCTTTTCTTTTCTCTCCTCTCTCTCTCGCTCCCTTCCTTCCTTTCTCTCTTCTTTCTTTCCCTTTTTCTTTCTTCTCTCTCTCTCTCCCCCTTCCTCTTTCTTTCTCATTCTTTCCCTTTTTCTTTCTTATCTCTCTCTCCCCCCTTCCTTCCTTTCTTTCTTTCTTTTTTTCAAATATTTTTTATTTTATTTATAAAACACACACATACAACTTACAAAATCTGTTGTCAGAGTACAGAATACCTTAATATCTACATAGTTTATAAAGATAACATCATATTTATTTAATTATTGGTTTCGTTTCACCATCAAATTTAATACTTAATTTTCTCCTGTTCCCATTCTCTTACATGTCCTATTCCACCTAGTTTTGCAGCAACCTTCCAACTCTTTCTCCTACTTCCTTCCTTCTCTCTCTCTCTCTCTCAACTCCGCCTAGTTATAAGAGCTGATATGGTGGTGGCAGTTGTGCTGGTGGACCAGGGAAACCAGCTCACACACTGTCGGCAAGAGAAACAGCGGGCGAGAAGATGCCCGTGTTTGCCGGAGGATCCCCAAAAATCTCTGGATGCTGCCTGATGTTTAAATAAGATGATGGAGGTCAACCTGGAGCCCCAGGAACAAGCAGCTCAGCCGCCAGCAGCTACCTCACATTCTGACAGCCAATGGCTGGAATGTAGTAATTGCCCCTATTTGCTGATCCTAGTCCTCAGCTCCTAAATGTTGGAGAATCCAAGTTGGGGGGCAAAATCTAATACTCTTATCTAATTGTCAGAGCAAGACACACACATGTCTCTCTAGCTTGACTGAGTGGAAAAACTGGACTTCAGCTGAGCAGAGGAGGCGTGGCCAAGAAAAACTAACCACTCAGTCTTGGCAAGTACATGAGTTTAACCCATGCTTGGAGTTTCCAAGCAGCGCACTGGAGAACCTTCCATTCCCCATCATCCAGTTAGCTAAAGAATCTTCTTGGATGAGAAGCAAAACATCTTCAAAGAAAAACCAGAAAGTCCAGCGGCCTCTTGGGGGGAAAAAAATAAAGCACCTTTGGGACAACCATGACCTGGATGACTGAGAATCTCCATGGACACATGGAACGAGTACTTGCATTCCTCCTGCATCTTAACGTGTTTTAAGCAAGTTGGCCTTGCTTTGTTTTCAAGAGTGCATCATATTTAGTTTTATGAGCATTTACAAATTGTTCTTTGTCACAGTTAAACTGACTGAGTGAATGTGATGTAAAGCTGACCTTTATGAGCTGGGCATCTATCCAAGGCCTGTGGTTTTGACTTTATTGAATTGTTAGAGAGAAACACACATCGGTGTTTTAGAAAGGTGTCCAGACATCAAAGCTACCTCCTGAGCGTGATTCTTGGCTGGTGAGAATATACATTTTACTATGGTTTTGTGAATTGAGTTCTCAATGTGAGAATCGTCATTTTTATTGCAGGCATATCCATGAGTGTTTTTGTTGTTGTTCTCGTTTTCTTCAATGTTCTCTTGGTGTCCCTAAAGAGCAATTTGAGAAACAAAGGGGGGGGAAATTAAGATTGAGATGGAAAGGACAACAAAGGATCTTTCAAGATACCATATAAGACGCACCTTTTCTCCCCCTAATTGGGGCTGATAATTTGGGTGCGTCTTATACTCCGAATGTAGCTTTTTCAAAGCTTTTTTCAGACCTAACAAGGTGAATGAAGAGTGAAGCCATCTTTGCAGCCTTTCATTGCTACTCCCTCCAAAGAAGCTTTTCTTTCAGCCCTAAGTCTTTGCAGGCTTTTTCATTGCTACTCCCTCCAAATAACCTTTTTTTCCCAGGTGCTAATGATCTTTCTGGCTTTGCATGCTTTCTTGATTGCTTCTCTCTATCAGCTGTGCTTTAGAAGCTTTTCTTTCAGTCCTAATCAGGGGATAAAATAATGTGCTAAAGCTGACCAGACTAAGGACGTTAGCCAGGTGAATACCTGGTAGGCAGATTTTTCCCCCCTATTTTCCTCCCCAAAAACTCAGGTGCGTCTTATACTCCGTAAAATACGGTACCTTGTCGCAGTACTACGCTTGTCAGTGAATCCCCCTTGTAGATGCCCAGGCTTCTCATAATTAAGAAAAATAAATAGAATTATAAAAAAAAAAGGTTTTGCCCATATCTACTGCAATTCAGCGCTGCTGTTGGGGTTGTAAAAGAGGTTCTAAAAATACTTATAAAGAATCCTTGTCTAAGGACGATGCTGATTGTTTTCCTACGCAAAAAATTCATGCCTTTCCCCCCCAAAAACAATCAGGATTTTCACTCTTCTTGTTTGTGTGAACAAGCATGATAATATCCCCTGATTTCATTTAAAAATTGAGCCTGGCTTTGAATGCATTCGTGTTCATTATTTTTGTTTTTTTTTAAAAGAAAGAGGAAATTAAGGGAAAGAAGCTGTGTTGGAAAAGTTATCTGAAAGACAATATAATTCTTCCCAGCATGCTAGTTTGGGAATTCTGGGATTTGAAGTCCACACTTCTTAAAAGTTGCCAAGGTTGAGAAATACTCTTTTGCTGACTTCCTGTCCACATCTATGCTGTTTTATTGGCAACCGTATAGAAGCAGTTTGCTCTTTCCTTCTTCCTGGTTGTTCCATTAACTTCCCAGTCTAATTTTCAGACCTAGAATTCCTCATGGTTGCCCATCCAAATAGGAACCACAGTGCATCCTGCTTAGCTTCTGCTAAATCAGTATCAGTGACCTGGAATAAATTATGAACTGTGTAGAAATACCTTGCTTTTTATTTATTTTTTAAAAAGCAAACCAGAGGAAGACCTGAGCACCTACTGTGATGGAGAGAAATAAGCCTGCATCATATTCCTTTTGAAAGCCATGGGGAATATTGTAGGGGAGAGTCAGCACCAGGGGTGAAATCCTACCGGTTCGGCCCGGTTCTATAGAGTAGGTTGCAAGCAGCTGGTGATGTCATAGAACCGGT